>JBBPMC010000068.1:15764-50213 GCA_038090115.1 Strobilomyces echinocephalus | reverse complement strand
CCGAGGTTAGCAATGAGGGTGAGCACGGCCGGTACCAGGGGCACGGTCAACATGAGCACAGGACTGGTCCCGGCCGAGGTTGGCAATGAGGGTGAGCATGGCCGGTACCAGGGGCACGGTAACAACATGAGCGCAGGAGTAGTCCCGGCCGCACTCACCCTCATTGCGAACATCGGCTGGTACCAGAGGTGCAACGAATATGTTACCTTACTCCTGGTTCCGGCTGAGGTTAGCAATGAGGGTGAGCGTGGCCGGCACCAGGAGCACGGTAACAACATGACTGCAGGACTAGTCCCGGCCGCGCTCACCCTTATTGCTGACCTCAGCCGGAACCAGAGATGCAATAATCAGCTACCGTGCCCCTGGTCCCGGCCGAGGTTCGCAATGAGGGTGAACGCGGCCGGGACTAGTCCTGCAGTCATGTTGTTACCGTGCTCCTGGTGCCGGCCGCGCTCACCCTCATTGCTAACCTCGGCCGGGACCAGGAGTAAGGTAACATATTCGTTGCATCTCTGGTACTGGCCGATGTTCGCAATGAGGGTGAGTGCGGCCGGAACCAGAGGTACAATAATCATGTTACCATGCCCCTGGTCCTGGCTGATGTCAGCATTGATGGCAAGCTTGGCCGAAACCAGGGATGCAACACTTTAGCCTATCCTGTGGTGCATAATTTGGCATCTAATTAGTACATTTGGTACCATATGTACGTCCCTGGCTGTACCAATACTACAATAGTCAGCCGGCATCCGGCCGGACCCAAGAGTACAAGTGAATGTACATGCAGGTAGAACCAAAAGTGCGATAGGGTCTGCCTGAAGTATGTGCAGCAGGTCCCCTCCTGTGCAAACCTGTACAGGTCTGTACAGGTCTGTACAGCACTGTACATGTCTGCAAATCTATACATACATGTACAAACTTCTACATATCTGTGACCCTGCATGAACACCGGTGTTGTTACGCTGAGGCGTAATTTCTAGTTTCCTCTAGCACTTCTTCAGGAGTGAAGTGTCGTCTCATAGAGATATCTCACGTAACCGTACGTGGTCTAGAAACTAAGCTTGTTATTGCGTAGAACTAGTTAAGGAACTATTGGTACAGGTCACCAATCTTTTATAGGATTACAGATGGAGGGTGGGAACTACATAGGGCCAAAAGAAGAGATACCCTAGAGGAGAACAGGTGTCCATAGAAGCAAGATGGATGGGGGTCTGGGAAGGTGACAGAGTCCCATTGATATGGAAGGAGAAGACGGGATCCGTTTAGTAATACATCAAGAAGGCGGTGAGGAACGGAACAGAAAGATGGAAGGCATACGTGGTCATGACGATGAGTTGATCTATTAGGACTTCTTTAATGATCCGGGAAGCAGTTCTCTTCCCACGGGCTATCTCGTGGCGAGTAGAATCCTCCAAGGAAGCGGGCATACTCTTGCCGGAAGAATTCCTGTTCTTCTTCCGTGATTGTAACAGGTGTTTTACTGATGCAGGCTCTCCAGAAGTGATAAACTGCCTTACAAAAATGAAATGCTGTTATAGACTCTATAGCAGTGGTACTCCATCAGAGTTTGTAAAAGGGTGACAGTCATCAGCAAACCTGTTTGTGGGGACCATACATTTCCATCATTCATCATACCTGTAGCTTAAAAATCAAATTATATTACTATATATATATAATATACACTGTGGTATGCATGGTGTGACTGTTAAGTCCGGGTCTTCCAGATACAAGTCCGGTGGGAGATCTTAGGAGTAAGGGGTTAGCACAGAGGTGGACCAGGGGTCCGAGGGGTAACAACAACGGAGGGTACTTAGGGGTAGGACTATCAGCGCAGGACTTATGTGTCGCGCTCTTGCTCAAGTCCAAGTCCTCGGAGGATCAAAGGTTCAGGATGGGAGGGTAGGTCACAGGAGTTAGGAGATGAGTAGGGTGATGGCGACAGGATGTGTGAGGAGGAAACTACTAAGTCGGTATTCGTACTGAGGTTACATGGCAGAGGTTGTAGGGTTTATATACTAACTAGTGATTGGAGTCCGAAGTAAAGAATGCAGGGGACCACATGGTCCTGGTGTAGGGTTCGTAAGTATCATAGCAACAGAAGGGACGAGGCATATGGAGTGGCAGGAGGAATGATAGGGTTGCAGGTAACATGTGGAACACAGGGTTGTAGGTACGGGAAATGGAGGTCACAGCAATTAGGAGATAAAAGGAAAGTACAAACGGAGATAATAGGAGGCAGTGTGGATGAAGTCTGAAAGCCAGAGAGAGACTCTGAGATGAAGTGCGAGGGTCCGAAGGGAACGGTGTGTGAAGGGTTCAGAGATGGCCTGGAGTAAGCACTTAGGGGTCGGAGTTGTTGGAATATGACAGTGACAGAGGACAAGGCAAGCTGTTGGACCTAAAAAACATAGCAGGGGTGGTGGTTGAGTGATGTTGGGCATTGAGTTTTCTGGCTTGAAAAGGAACCAAAGGGGAGTGAAATGAGCTGTGGGGGTTGAGAAAACATGGGTGGGGTGGCTATTAAGCGATCGGGCTCAAAAGAGGGCTTGTTACAATCACAGAAGAAGAACAGGAATTCTTCCGGCAAGAGTATGCCTGCTTCCTTGGAGGATTCTACTCACCACGAGATAGCCCGTGGGAAGAGAACCGCTTCCCAGATCATTAAAGAAGTCCTAATAGATTAACTCGCTGTCATGACCACGTATGCCTTCCATCTTTCCGTTCTGTTGCTCACCACCTTCTTGATGTATTACTAAATGGATCCTGTCTTCTCCTTCCATATCAATGGGACTCCGTCGCCTTCCCAGACCCCCATCCATCTTGCTTCTATGGACACCTGTTCTCCTCTAGGGTATCTCTTCTTTTGACCCTATGTAGTTCCCACCCTCCATCCGTAATCCTATAAAAGATTGGTGACCTGTACCAATAGTTCCTTAACTAGTTCTATGCAATAACAAGCTTAGTTTCTAGACCACGTACGGTTATGTGAGATATCTCTACGAGACAACACTTCCCTCCTGAAGAAGTGCTAGAGGAAACTAGAAATTACGCCTCAGCATAACAAAAAGAACTAGTTCTTCCACTCTCCTCTCCCATCGTTGGAGCAGGGAGTACCAGAATATTCCACTATGCCTCATTTTCGAAATCCAGACGAAAACTCGGAAAACGAAGACTCATCTTCCAACCTCTTTACTTTACCACCCGGAGCCCTCCCCGTTACCACACGAACTAGTCGACTTACTGGGTCTTCGCAAGTACCAGAATCACCGCTTCCTAGACCTAGGAGCACTAGACCTATACGAACAATAAGAGCCAATATGCCAATGGAACCATCTGAGAATAGACCAGATGTTGAGCCCAGACAAGAATGAGTATCTTCGCCACAACTCATCATACCACCAACCGACATGGACGTCGATACTATCTCTTCTGCCAAAGAGATAAGAGCCGGGCTACCAGATGCCTTCACTGGCGACCTCGCAGATGCCTGATGGTGGAGCAACACCATGATGGCATACTTCACCATCAACGAAAAAGTACACACCCCCAACCAAAGAAGGTTGATCTTCCTCAACATGATGAACAAGGGACGAGGACAGTTCTTCACAGAACCCTTGCTAGACAAAGTACTGGATAAAACTATCACAGAAACTGATAAACCTGATATTGCCACAATCGCCGAACAGTTCCTTACCACCTTTACTCCTCACGGCAAACATGCTGCAGCACGAAGTAAACTCGCCCGCTTATCACAAAACCTACGTGATAAAGAAAATGGATTTTCTGACTACATCACTAAATTCCAACTATACACGGCAAAATCTAACATCTGATACAACCCTTAGACCTAAGTCCTCAGGTTACCACTTGGCAACTAAGAGCTCTTATGGAAGATTGGAGAGAGTAGTTGGAATCTAGGCTGGGTTGGCCTTAGGGAGGAAGATGCCCAAGTGAACTAGACTGGAGTTGCCAGTCGACGTTCACTGGGTTTATATATTCATGGAGTACATAGGTTTACATAAGCGTTTCATCTATAAGAGTCCAAGCCCTTTGCCCTAGGGCGCAGGAGTGTGGCTGAAACGCGTATCAAATGTGAAACTTGAGAATATAACATGTGAGATGAAAGTGTAGTGAAATGGAAGAGAAGCATGAGAAGCGTTCATGAAACGTGGAGATGAATCATGATGGAATGGAAGAGAAGAGAAGCATGCACAGGCCTTTGGCTGTGTTAAGGGTTGCGACATGCGTGAGGTGAAAGGAAGTGTGAAACGAGTGACAATGGTGCAGAGATCAGAGGGCAAGGCGATGGCCATTGATTCTGTGATAAGATAAAGATAGGATCTGATAAGATTAGATAAGAAGAAAAGAAAGATAAGTTCATAAGTCCTTGAGATGTCATCTGATAAGGGCTGGATGAGGAGCAAAGCGTAACAACATCACCGACCCTATCACCCTCATAGACTGATTCAATGAAGGACTGGACCCTGACATAACTAATATGATCATCTCCATGGATAAAGTACCAACTACCCTTCTAGATTGGATCACGAAAGCCAGTCAGTTCCACACCCAGAAGACACGACTCAAATGGTACAAACGAGGAAGAACTGTAGGATACTTTGTTTCCCAAGGATGAACCAAGGACCCAAATGCCATGGACGTAGATTCAGTACGACTATCACCCCTTGAACGAGCAGAACACATCTGAAACAACAAATGTTTCATCTGCCACAAAAAAGGGTGTTCAACTTGGAACCATCCCAGGAGGACTAAGGGCTTGAGTGAGAGAGAACCTCGCCCTCAAGCCTCCACATCCAAGATGTTCGTCAGGGCAGCTGAAGTAAGAACCCCTCCCTTCGAAATAGAACAATATGTTTCAACCATCAGAAAAAGGAAAGAAATATCCCGAGGAGACGTTATGAAAGTCCTCAAGGCCTGCTTCGCGGAAGAAGAAGAACCCAAGGAAGAACCCGAGGAAACCCTAATCGACTTTGAACAAGTAGCTAGAGTCGAAACCCAAGAGGGTTTTTAAAGAGGAAGGATGTAACGACGTCTCCCCTTCCTTATAGAATTGCTCCTGTATTAGTAATGCAGAAAGGAAGTTCAATAAGAATCCCCACTTCATTCTATGCTGCAGAAGGAACAAAAATCGTCGACATTCAAGCACTCATTGACTGTGGGGCAACCAGAAATTTCATTGACCAAGACCTCGTAAATCGCTGTCATCTTAAAAGAATCTGTCTCCCAAAGCCCCTGAAGGCCCAAAACGTAGATGGAACAGAAAACCAAGGAGGAATTATCTGACATAAAGTACTTCTCGTTCTTCAGATAGGAGAAGTCGAAGAAAAACGGGAATTCATGGTTCTGAATTGTGGAAAAGAAAACATGATCCTAGGACTACCATGGTTAAGGGATACCAATCCACTGATCAACTGGGCAAAAGGGACAGTCAAACTCCCCGATAAAAAAAGAACCAGAAGACATGACCACCCAGACGCTCTCAAACAAAGATACCTCCTATGATACCTAGACACCTCCCCTGACTCGGCAATTGCTAATTGCTGGACATGACGCCTAAAGCTAACACCACTACAACAAGCACATTTTCTTGTTCAGAAAACCACTGTATCCACAAAGATCATATCCGAACACCAACAGAATCCAATCGAACTCCCCTCTGAATACAAGGCATATGAGAAGGTTTTTAAAGAACCCACTACAGGAGACCTTCCCCTGCATCGACCATTCGATCACACCATTGATGTAACAAAGGACTTCATTCCCAAGGTAAATCTATCCACTGAATCCTCAAGAATGAGAGGCCTGCAGAGCATTCATCAATGAACACTTAGCTAGTGGAAAAATCGTCCCCTCCAAATCCCTGCAAGCATCTCTGTTCTTTTTTGTCTCAAAAAAGGATGGAGGACTCTGCCCCTGTCAAGATTATCGTCACCTCAACATGCACACAGTAAAAAACGCGTACCCTCTTCCCTTAATATCCGATTTAGTAGACAAATTAAAAGGATCCAAGCTCTTCACAAAGTTCAATGTTCATTGGGGATACAATAACATCCGAATCACCCCCAGAGACCAGTGGAAAGCAGTGTTTATCACTCCCAAAGGGCTCTTCGAACCGACAGTCATGTTTTTCGGGATGTGTAACTCCCCCTCCACCTTCCAAGCCTTCATGAACCACATTTTCCAAGATTACATCGCCGAGGGATGGTTAATCATCTATATGGATGACTTGATGGTCCATTCTGCCGATGACATCTCTCTCCATCAGGAAAGAGTTCAAAAGGTACTCCACCACTTAGAGAAACATGGTCTCTTCCTCAAATTATCCAAATGTAAATTTGAACAACAAAAGGTGGAATTTCTGGGAATGATCATCTCTGAGAACAACATCTCTATGGACCCCGTAAAACTACAGGCCATTTGAGATTGGAACCCTCCCACCTCCGTCAAAGCCGTCCGCTCCTTTATTGGCTTTTGTAATTTCTATTGTCGGTTTATCCTAAATTTCTCTGCCATCACTGCCCCCCTTCATCACCTCACCCACAAAGGAGTCACCTGGTCTTGGACCCCATCCTGCGAGCACGCCTTCCATACATTACAACAGGTCTTTCTCTCTGCACCTGTCCTTAAGATGCCTGACATCTCTGCCCCCTTCTTTGTCATGACGGACACATCTCTTTCCGCAAGCGGAGGGGTACTAATGCAACACGATGGAAATGGTGATCTCCACCCATGCGCTTATTTCTCTGAAACCTTCTCCCCCACTGAATGAAATTATGACATCTATGACCAGGAGCTCCTGGCCGTGATCAAAGCCCTCGAACAATGGCGACATTACCTCCAGGGCACCCCCCACCAAGTCACAATCCTCATGGACCATAAGAACCTCACTTACTTTAAACAGCCCCATAAGCTGAACCGATGCCAAGCTCGTTGGATGATGTTCCTCGAAGATTTTGATCTCCTTTTTACCCATGTACCCGGCTCCTGTATGGCACCTGCCGACGCCCTCTCTCGCAAAAACGACATTGACACCTCAGCCGATAACGCTGATGTTGTCCTTCTCTCCGATACCTTGTTTGCATGGGCACTCGATACCTGTATCGTCTCTCACATCTGAGAGAACCTTCTTCTTGATCCCACCGCCCTCAACTTTATTGGCACCCTAGCTTCGGGATTTCTCCCACTCCCTTGCACCGTCAAAGACAATTGGCTTTTCGATGGGTCTAATCTTTACTTTAAAAATTGCTTGTACATTCCCCCCGAGCCTTGCCAGGACCTTGTCTCTTCTATCCATACCTCCTTCACTGGGGGTCATGGCAGCATTTTCCACACCCTCCACCTCCTCCAATGCAATTATTGGTGGCCTGGTATGTCCTCCTTCGTTCGCCGCTTTGTCGCCGGTTGTGCGACCTGCCAAGCCAACAAGGTTAACACCCATCCTACTGTTCCCCCACTTTCCCCACTGTCTTCCACTGCTATCCGTCCTTTTCAACAGATTTCTGTCGACTTAATCACAGGCTTGCCTCTCTCTGATACTTTTGATTCTGTCATGGTCATGGTCAACCACGGACTTACAAAGAGGGTAATTTTCTCTCCTTGTCACAAAAACCTCGACGCCAATGGCCTGGCACAGCTCTTTTTTACCCACGTGTTCCCCTGCTTTGGCCTACATGACAAACTCATCTCTGACAGAGGCCCACAATTCGCCTCTGCCTTCGCTAGAGAACTCGCCCACCTCCTCCAATATGATGTTGCACTCTCCTCCGCATACCATCCACAAACTGACAGAGAAACCAAACGGGTCAACCAAGAACTTGAAACCTACCTATGACTCTTTTACGATGGTCACCTGGAACGATGGGCACATCTCCTCCCCATAGCAGAATTCCATCACAACTCCTCCATTCATTCTTCCACGAAACAAACCCCTTTCTCACTCTCCCTTGGATATGAACCCTGTGCATACCCACCTATTGAAAAAACATTCCTTCCCACCCTGGAACAATGTCTGAAACAGCTTTCCGCAGCCAGAACGGAAGCCCTCGCCGCCCATCAACTGGCACAACAAACCATGAAGGAACAGATCTTCCCTAGACTTCCAAAATGGAAAGTCGGAGATAAGGTGTGGTTGGAAAATCGCAACCTCCGCATAAATTACGCTTCTAGAAAGTTGGCACCACGTCGCAAAGGACCATTTGAAATTGCACAGGTGTTATCTCCTGTGGCATTCCGGTTACGCCTCCCCATTGGATGGAAAATGCATAATGTGTTCCACGCCTCCCTTCTCTCTCCATATACATAGGCAAACCCAGGAACATGGCCCCAATTTCCTAAATCCCCCCCAGAGCTCATCTCCAGCGAAGAAGAATATGAAATAGAAGTGATTCTTGCTCACCGTGGTCCATGGACCCAGAGGCAATACCTTATCTCGTGAAAAGGATACTCGTCAGCTGAAAATACGTGGGAACCAGGATGGAACTTACAACACTCCGCAACGGAACTCCTCGAGTACAAAACAAGACACCCCCATGACTTCCCACTCATTCCAAGTTAACCAACATGGCAACCTTCACCACATCCCTCTCCTCAAACAAACTCGTCATCTTTTCCTGCCTCACCATTCTCTTCTTCTTTTGGAAATTATACCGAACGAGCCGACCCTACCTACTCCTGTTCTGCATAAACGGAATCCAGGCGCAGATAGGGATCGCCACCCTGACAGCTATGAGTAATCATGAGTGGAAATACTCAGAGTCAACCGGCTGGGAAGGAAACCAAGACAGATGGGGCAACTAAACGATTCCCCTATAAACCCTCCTTCCTGGCAAGTTATATTCTGTAGAACCATGTCCATTCCCCTAGAAACCACCCATGAACTCTACGCCACTTGCCCCTTGTCTCTCTTCCCCACATTACTATTAGATTGTTGTATGCCCAAGTCCTCGATTCCCCCTCTACTCTCTTCGTGCTCGAACAAATCGACAACTTTGTCAACCACTTGGTATTTCCCATACTCATCCACGCCTATCACTCCCTTGCGACCTCTCACCTCCACATCAACTGACTCCCAAACCAGGTGGAAGCCAGTAGAACCCATCTTTCCAACATCGGAATTGAACTCCAAGGATATCTTCTGGACTGCTTCCATGCCCTCCACTTCAACGACTACATCTCCCTCCTCCCCCTCTCAGTCGTCAACTCCATTCTTCGCCCGCTTGTTAAAGAGATCCCCATGGGAATCAGGACTGGATATTTCCATACCATACCCACCAACGAGGTCAGGAACCCCACACCCGTATCCAACGAGGCAACAGAAACCTCCGCCAGAAACCCCGTCCCTCCTCTGCATTATCAGACAACTGGCGCCAGAACTGAAGTGGTGACCCAAGAAGAGAACGGAAACACATTGGATTCATCCTTCGTCACCTCCCCCTCTCCCCATCCCACCACCGAAACCATCGAACAACTCCATACCTTCCTTTCTCTCATCTCCTCATTGGGAAACACAACTCCAGATCCAGAGCACCGACCCATGACAACACTTTCCACCAACTCAGCGTGTCCTCGTGTGAGAACGAACCCCTCCCCCACTCATAACCATCTCCTCCACAGAAACTCCAGATCAACTACGTCGACAAGTAGCCAGGTTACCAAACCCAGACGCTGTTTCCACTGCCAGGCCCATGGTCACTTTCGCATCAATTGCCCAACGTACAGGTGTCCATACTGTTTCACGCGAGCCCCTGGACACATACAATCTGACTGCCCCTCCACCCTGGGTGAATCTTCACGGACTTCTCCCTTGGCCCTGGCTTGATGACCCTGAACTGGCGGCCTCTGTAGAGTCAGTGGCTCAACGCTATGAGGAGGATAATGTTACAATCATGGAAGAAGAACAGGAATTCTTCCGGCAAGAGTATGCCTGCTTTCTTGGAGGATTCTACTCGCCACGAGATAGCCCGTGGGAAGAGAACCACTTCCCAGATCATTAAAGAAGTCCTAATAGATCAACTCGTCGTCATGACCACGTATGCCTTCCATCTTTCTGTTCCGTTGCTCACCACCTTCTTGATGTATTACTAAACGGATCCTGTCTTCTCCTTCCATATTAACGGGACTCCGTTGCCTTCCCAGACCCCCATCCATCTTGCTTCTACGGACACCCGTTTTCCTCTAGGATATCTCTTCTTTTGGCCCTACGTAGTTCCCACCCTCCATCTGTAATCCTATAAAAGATTGGTGACCTGTACCAATAGTTCCTTAACTAGTTCTATGCAATAACAAGCTTAGTTTCTAGACCATGTACGGTTATGTGAGATATCTCTACGAGACAACACTTCACTCCTGAAGAAGTGCTAGAGGAAACTAGAAATTATGCCTCAGCGTAACAGGGCTGAGGTAGCGCAAAATGGGCTATGGGGCTCAAAAAAACATGAGCAGGGGTGGCTGTTGAGCGATTGGGCTCAAAAGAGGGGAAGAGGCGCTAAATGAGTCATGGGACCCATCAAAACATGGCAAGGGTGGCCATCGAGCACTTGGAGGCTGAAGGGGCGTGAGATGAGCTGTGGGGCTCAAAAGAGAGCTGATGTTATGATTGAATCATAACATCAAGCTTATCAAAGCCTATCCAAGCCTATCAGAAGCTTATCTGAGCTTATCTGAGCTTATCTGAGCTTATCAGAGTGTAGATCACTCTTATCAAGTCTTATCAAGCCACTGGAATGGCTTATCAATGCTTATCTAAAGGCTAGATGCCTTATCATCCTTATCTATGGGGTTGATCTCCTTATCAATCCTTATCAGGATACAGTGTACCCTTATTAGTCCTTATCAGGGTGATGTCCACCCTTATCTATCCTTATCAGCTGCAAGATCAGTCTTATCAACTGCAAGACAGCTATCCTATCTTATCCAGATGTTGATCCATCTTATCCTGCCTTGAGGCATGATGTCAAGACATGCTTGGGACATGCAAGTGCCTCATGGCAGCCTCATTCCAAAGGCTAGACCTTTCCAGGCCATGCTTGATGCATGCTTATACCCTAGATCTTTAATCTATCATGCTCTGGCAGCATGTTATGCTTCCACCATGCTTTCTATGCTTCTACCATGCTTTCCATGCATGCTATGCTTCTTCCATGCTTCTCTCATGCTTCTTCTATGCTTCATCCATGCTTCCTATGCATGTATTCCTATGCAGGTTATAGAATATGACCTCACCTCCTATTTATGGTATATATCTGTAGATTAGGCCCAAGCATGTACAAAGGGACCTTTATAGTATATATACAGGAGGTGGGCATGGCTGGTAACCCCAGTCAAGTTCACCTTTTGAGTCTATGCCTCCCTAAGCCAGATTAAGCCTTGATTCCAACACCCTCTATGTTCCCTTTCCCTATGCTCCATTTCCCTTGACTCCCTGGGGTTTGGTTAGTTGCCAAGCTGGTAACCTGGAGAAGACTATCCTTGACTTGGATTGACTTAAGGGTTGTATCATGTGTCCACTTCAAAACTACATATAGCCTCTTCTAGAGACTGGGTGACATCATCCATTACTTCCAGAGTTTCCTTAGTATGCATACATAGTTTTGTAAACCCATGCCACTAGCAAAGGAGATGGATGAGGTTCAGCACAGTGTCATTGTGAAGATTTGGCAACAGGCCTTTAAAAACAGGAAGGGTACACTACATAATTCAGGTTAGCTAAAGATACTGATTGAGTTGCTGTTATACATGGAGGAGATTTTCAAAATCACCTGCCACCATTCTCCTCATGTTTGATGCATTCAGCATAAATTGGTGAATTATATCTTTTTTCTGAATGTAGAAACCAAACGGTATCTGTAAATATGGAGAGATCAGTAGAATGGCCATGTTAGCAGAGTGTAAATCATCTTCCTTTGGTCGAGTTCATGCAATCTCCCCCTTTTCACACTTTCTAGCATACACAGAAGATGGATAAAAATGGCTTTCCAGATGCCAAGCTCAAATTGGTGCATGAGATCAATAACAAGTATCATATATAAATTGAAACCAAGGGCATGTAGCCGGTCTGAAAATGTGTTCTACAAAATTTATAACCACACACTCATTGCAATTCACTTCATAAATCACCTTGGTGGGAATGAGAGATTCGTCCTTCAAAAGTATTTCAATCCATGGTGAGTTAGTGGTGAGATGTTTCCTATATATAAGCTCCCATGCCCATAGAACTTTCCCTCATCGAATGTAATTGTCAATATGTTGTATCAAGGACTGTTGCTGTAACATATCCTTTAATATACCCATCTTAGGAACATTTGTCATCATCATTGTACAACATGGACAAGGGCATGTTCCAAGGTTGCAGATGGATGCTATCACTGATAGAATTACTTCTCAGGATAGTCTGCCAAATATATGAATATGCGTAGGTAGAAATGGTGCTTGATGTCATCACAACACAATAGAACAATCCTATGCTCTCCATAAACTCTTCATCAAGGAGTATCCTCCACTGTTCGTGGAAAAGTTCCTGCTGGTAGTAGGTAAGAAGTACGTCAAATGTAGCTTTGTCACCTAAATTCTCAGCTAAAAAATCCTTGAATTTGTCTGGTAACTGAGTGGCAATGAACAATTGCTACTATTTCTAAGGAATGATAGGTACTTAAAGAATGGAAATATGCCATATGTGAACAAAGACTGGTGGCCAGCTGACTTTTTCAGTACTTGGACTCATTCCTGAAGAACACATAAAGTGGCCAGAGTTTTGCATCACCAAAGGTGATCAGCTTTGTTGCATCAGATCAAAACATGAGGGGGATGACAACACGAGGCAAGTCACAACTAGGTTCACCAGGTGATTGCTTGAAGTATCTCATTTGTAATACAATCCTAAGACCAAGATAGTCCTCAGGTTACCACTTGTCAACTAATACCCTTTGGAAGTGGAGGAATGGAGTTGGAATCTAGGCTGGGGCCTTAGAGAGGAGGATACCCAAGTGAACTAGACTAGGGTTGCCGGTTGACGTTCACTGGATTTATATATTCAAGGACTACATAGGTTTACATAAGGCATTTCATCTATAAGAGTCCAAGCCCTTTGCCCTAGGGCGCAGGAGTGTGGTTGAAACACATATCAAAGGGTGAAGTGTGGCAATGAAACAGAAGTGAAACATGTGTGATGTGTGTGGCATCAAATGGAAGAGAAGCATGAGAAGCGTTCATGAAATGTGGAGATCAAACATGATGGAATGGAAGAGAGGAGAAGCATGTACAGGTCTTTGGCTGTGTCAAGGGTTGCAACATGCGTGAGGTGAAATGAAGGGTGGAACAAGTAATGATGATGCATGAGTCAGAGGGTGAGGCTATGGCTGTTGATCCTGTGATAAGATAAAAGATAAGATCCGATAAGATTAGATAAGAAAGAAGAGAAGAATAAATCTGTAAGTCCTTGAGATGTCATCTGATAAGAACTGGATGAGGAGCGAAGTGTAACAATTTGCCTTAGTGAATACAGTAGACGAGAAGAGTTCACCATAGACCTTGATGTTGTGGTCTCTATGTGGTGGTTGCCATCACAGTTTATATGGCTCAAAGTGGAAGAGTGCTGCATGAGTTGGATTAGTAATCTTCTCTTTGACAATTGAGACAAGTGAATGATGGTAGAACCCATTAATTGTGTAATCTTGTATGCCTGGATTGCTGCACTAGCTATGAAATAGGACAGAAATAGTGGTAGAAGAGCATTTCCATCTGCTGTCCTAATCTAGCCACTCTAGATGGTCATCAAATTGATTCTGTACAGGTTGCTTGTCTATAGCATCTCACACAGTCTCCAACACTGCCACAGATAAGAAGGCAGGGTCACTGATGATATCCAGTAGCTGTAGAAAGCCTTCTCTGGAATTTTGAACTTCTTGATTCCAGTACCAGTTCTTAAGAAGCATTGCACTTTCATTAGAGTAAGGGTGATATGGATTTTTGGAGGATTTGTTTGAAGGTTCTGCATGATAGGGTTCTGAGATAAGGTAGACATCGCTGAAACTTGACGAACATCATGTGCTGTGACACAACATGACAACCGCACTTTCAGCGTTCTTGCTGAATGCTGTGGTAGCGGAGATAGAAAATAGGTGACCCCATTCCACAACACTGAGTGTATGGATACTGTGTAGTAGTATGCTAAGACATATATTATGTACCTACTCCATGTCAGTGAGGAATATAACTGGCTGGATGATACGAAGTTACTACGGTGATGCTGAGAGTGCCTCTGCCGTGTGCTGGATTTCAATCGGACTGGAATTGTGTTTTCTTGGTTGTAGAATCTACATCTTGTTCAAAATCTCTCGTTAGCAGCAACGGCTTCATATTCTGTCTTAACAAAAATCGAGTCTCCTTCCACTCTGGCCTTTTCCTTAAGCTACTTTTGTACACTCTCTAGTTCCCTGTTTGATTTTGAATTTCTTGTCTAGTCACGATTGTGTCACCTTTAACCACATGATGTTCATCAAGTTTCGATGACGTCTACCTTAACAGGAGGTAAAACTATATTCTTAACTGAGTGAGTTATTCAAAAACAGCTACCAGGGGTGGGAAGGCAAATAGTTATGATGTCGTAACAGAACCATTGATGGATGAATATCAAATAATTCATGAACAGCCACATCCATGGCAAAACCTGATATAGAAAACATCAGAGGTACACTACTAAATCTAAAGTGTATAATTGCATGCACAGGTTCAAAAGCGACACTTCATAAGGAGCCATCAAACTATGATTGAAAACACTTGTGAGGTGTGGAGAGGACCAATATACAAACTACCCTACATCCACTGCATATAAGTTGCAGTCAATGTCATATCCCGTTCCACACAAGTCGAACTCCGCTTCTGCGGACATCACTCCACACCACAAACTCACAAACTCCACTTTGTTCTCACACCAGACACCATGCCGCACATCTGGAGTTCCTTCCCACTGTAGATACCTTCTCCCCATCCACATATGTTAACCCTTGTATTTCTTTTAGTACTAGTCTTGCTTCGTAGAAAACCCTGAACCTGTGTTTTGCTTAGGATGCATAGCTCCGGCTTCTGCTTCCTCTTCATTCTGTCTTACTCATGTTCCACAGTATAGTGCCTTACTAATGCATCCCACCTCCTTGTATATAAACCCTATGATACTCACTGTACTTCCCTAGTTCGAATATCATCTTAGACTCAACTCCTCTGACTTCCACTTGAGTCTTCAAGACTCTCCTCTGAACACTCCGCTTGACTTCGTTGCCAGCTGACGTTAAGTCTTACTCTGCCAAGTTCCGCTTTCCGCAAATCTGGGACCAGGACTCTGACAAGGGCGCAGCGCTTCACTCGAGTCGCTGAAGCCAAGTCCCACCCGTTTGCCATAACACCGGAATATACCCGGAGTTACCGGAGTTGACCCGGTCTTAACAGTCAACTTCATCACTGTGTTCAAGTAACATTCTTTGATTGCACTGTTAGAAGGTGAGTGGCTGCTGAAGAATGTAATGCATGATGACATGCCTGCATAATATGGCAGTCACCAGGTCTACATCATTGTACATGAGACTCGTGTATGTGCATTGGAGTGTGCCAATGCCTGAGGATCAGACTGTCACCACGAGAAAATGGCAGGCAGGCACACATGTTGCACAGGATAGAATGGCTTTGCAAGTATGGATGCTTGCCCAATGAACATATCAGATGTATTCCAGACAAACCCCCTGCATTCTTGAGGTAATCAATGGAACACTTGAATGGAATCCTATGAATGAGATACTCCAAGGTGCTGCATAATATTGGAAGCATGTAATACAGGGTGCACAGGACCATCTTCATCCCCAGTGAAAACTGAGTGTGACCTGTTATGGTCACATATGAGCTGGTCGAACCTATAGGTAGTAAATTTATGATTCATATCTGTTCATATGCTCCCTATAACATGGGAGTCATTTCAGATTTACGTCATGACGTGGCATGATCGCATATCGGCCAATATGAAACCTATTGATTTGCTCATACCTGGTCCCATTTGCCCAGATCCTATATGTGTTTGCTCAGTTCAACATCCATATCATGCCATCTGACCTGGTATGAAATGCATTCATACTAAACCATATCTATCTATATCCAAAAACATGCACAGGGTGGTCAAAACATACTGGTAGAACATAAGAAAATATATACTGGGACTGGGAATCTATGCATAGAATAGGAGGGTGGTATGTAGGTGTGTGGGGGATAGAATCCACAGAACAGAATGCGAATGAGAGATGTCGTGATGTGGATGATTAAAGCAAGACCGAAAATGTGGCCGAATAAGCAGAAACACTGACTAGAGCATGGCAAATTCAAGTGATGTGGACAGTCAAAGCAGGATTGAAACATAGTTTGATGAGCAAAAAGGTTGACTATTTGATTTGCAAAAGTGAAAGGGAGAGCAGTGAAATCAGGCCTAATATATGATGCCATCACCAACATCTTTATTCCATTTGTTGCCAGTAACCTAGAAAGACAGTAATTAACCCCAGTCTAGTCAGAGCTTCCTCACTTACGAGTTCTATAGCTTCTTTCTTGTATGCCTAGAGGACATGTCAATTAATGGTGCAATAAGGGTTGTAGACAAGCATTGATGCTGAAATAGGTACAGAATGAGTGAGGGTGCTCAGATCGACATGGTCTAGTAGAACAAGTGTCAAAGCCAGGACAGATCAGGTATGGATGGACTGTGCAAGTCCAACGCCCACAAACCAGCCAACTGACAACCTGATGACTATTTCATATACTCTTTTGAGCTGGTCAAGATTGCTATAAGATGTTAGTCGATTACCTTCACTCATGACTCAAGATCATGCTGGCGAGATAAACCATGTTGGGATTCGCCATGATATGTAGAGTACAGAGTTAAGATAAGATGAGAATTGCTGAGATGATCCCTGACTATTTATTATTAGAGCGCATGTGATTACTTCCTTATCACATGTGCTCGTCGAGCTGTCATGCTCGATATGGGGCTTTAGCCCTTTAGTCCTTACACCCTCCTCATGTAGAGGAGGCAACAACTTGAAAATAGAGTTGACTACATTAACAGTAATATGAAGATTATATGGAAATTGTACATAAAAGGACAATTCTTTTTGCGAGTAAATGTATAGTAAATGGAATGCAATTTGTTCCGGGGCAAAGATGAACATAGTAGATGAGGGTTACACCTCATCCACAAAGGAATAACAGGAAGTAGGGTTATATCTGTGAGTAAATGCATTTACATCTGCACAGTGACCTGCACAGAAATGAAATTGTGCTGGAATGTACATAGGTCTAGCAACACACTAGTTTGTTTTCTATCCCATTCAGTTTCACACTGTTGAAAGGACCCCAGACTTTATTTATAGGACTGTTAGACTATGTTCTAGCTACCTTACAAGTTTCATATTTTTCCTTTACTCAGTTGTGAAGTTATGCCCATACCTTTCCTATCACCCCAAGACATTACCTACTATAGACATTTAAACATGAATGCTAGTAGTACACCCCTATCAGCTGACACTACTATCCCACACATATACCCAGCCTCACATGACCCCTAACCACCTACCATATACCCAGTATAGCCACACAGGCACAGGGGAAGGCACAGCAGCCCATTCTGGGCGAAGTGTCATCCAAGTGACTAGGAGCCCAAATAAAGGGAACCAGGCACAACCTTGCCCCTAGCATATGAAAGGTGACTAGTGCCATCAAAAGCATAGTCAGCTTGAGTTATAGGCAGTCAGAACAAGTCATGGGAAGTCAAGAGAAGTCAAGAAACTGGCCAATCAATGATCAGAGAATGATCTTCTGGCACTCAGCAGCTGTGGAAAAGTTGTAGTCAGCAGGACTTCTGTTGTGTATAAATAGAGGCTCTGTATCAGCCAAAAAAAATCTTTCTTCCACTGAAGTTCCCCTCTGCAGACCAGTGAGTGATTCCAGTGACAGACACTGTAAAAATCCCTTGTCTAAACAAAGCAACACCTGGCTAAGGGATACAATAATCAGCTATTGTTCCAGCCTATCATCAGTTATCTAGGGAGTACTAGAGCCCCAATCAAAGGACCAACATGTCAGTCCTACTCTACATGCATCTATCTGCAATCTATCTTCTTGTCCAACTAGGCAAGAGCAAGCCATGGAGCCAAGCCTTGCACTAGTGGAACAATCCTTAATCTATCACTGCATAGAATTGGTTATTCAAATCAGAACCCTCTAAGTGGTCATTCTATTGATTGACACTGTAATTTGTACAAATCTAGTGCAAGAATATTTGGAGACTTCGCATCTCCTAAGCACTACATCTTTGCTACTCCTGACTTCAAGCTTGTGACACATTAGGACCAAGTCAAAACAAGCCCAGAGTATAGCAAGACATTCCCAGAAGTCTAGTCAACCCCTCGAATCATCAATTGTTAGCTTTATTAGCAAACCAACAATTCCTTTGAACCTTTGACATCAGAAATACTGAACATCCAGGGATCTATTTGACTAAGTTATTCCACTCACTCAGTTTCTAGTCCGCCGATTCTGGTTCCTGTGTTGATCTGGGAGGTATTGTTATCATATCCCCAGCTTATAGTCAGCTTTGGGCCTGGCGGATTGATCACTTATATGAATGAATCTTAGCAAGTTCATGGTTGAATCTGAGAACAAACAACAGCGGGTTTGTTCGGAAGTTCACCTTCTTCTTCCTGGCTCATATGGGCGTCAATACCACTGGCACCAAGGCGCCCCTCAGTGCACAGTACTTTGTTAGCCATGACGCCTTTGTAGAACCTGGTGAGTAGTGTGGGGTCGTTTCAGAACCATAGTGTGAGCTGAACAGGAGGAACTTCCTCCATGGGGACACCTTGAGCGCATGCTTGCTGCTCATATGTTTCCAGCATACAGTTAATTGATTTGTCTGGGTTTCGGAATACGAGGTCCTCCCTCAGTGGGTCATAGATGGCCATCATTGTAGGGTCATCAAACCCTCTGCCTTTTTCCGTTTAAATGACCATCTCGCATGCCATGTTTCTGGTCCATAGGACGGCGTCATTGGCATTGTGGTAAGAGATGCCATTGGCAGCAAGGTAAGCCATGATGTCAGCCATGGTGGCCTTGTTGGTGAATTCACTGTTCCAGGGCAAGCATCCATTGATTGCAGGTGAGACCTCCACATCCTCTAGAAGGGCTTTGTAGCAGCCCAGCACAAGCAACAGGTGAACAAGTTTGTGCTGCCACACCATGTGGTTGAAACTTCACTGGGGAGCCAGGCACTCCATAATCAGGAAGCACTGTACCTGACAGTAGAATGGGGGGTTGAGGGGCGAGTCCTCATCATCAGGCTAGGTAAGAAGGTCTGTGGGTCCAGGGAAGACCCTTTGAATAGTCTGGTGTTGTCCTGTGCTCAAGCAGGCCAGTTGGCAACATTTGATGAAGTTCACCCAAACGTCAAGTGAGGATGCTCCTCAAAGAAGCTTGAGTCGTTTACCTATAGGGAGCATGATGGCCCTCTGTATGGTGGCAGGCACAGGTACTGCGAGACCAACAGGCTGCTCAGTGATTCATTCAAGCAGCAGGGATGTGGTGTCGTTGTCGTGCCCAGGGGACATAGGAGTGATATTGGGAGAGAGAGGTGTATCCCTGGAATTCAACGAGCCCTGCTCGGATGTGATGTGCTGTTGGAGCGTGATGGCAGTGACAAGTGGAGGATGGGGGGCTTGTTTTCTTCCTCAAGCTTTTGACAAGTCGTCTCATCATGCTTCTCATTCTTCTTTTACTTCTGCTTCACAGAGGCCCACATGGGTGGCCTCCATTCTTTCATCAGGATCCACATTAGTTCACTGATAGGGAGGTCCTTGCACTTTCTCCAATTGTGGAGAAAGGTGACCAGGTCAGAAGCCTGACAATACGAAGGGGCATTCCCTTCTTCCTCTTGATGCACAGCAGTGATTGTCACACGGATCTCCCCCACTGAGTTCAGCAGTGAAAGGGGCCCCATTATACCCTGGTAGAAGTTAATGGCGGCATTAGGGAACTACCATGTGGAAGTTTGGGGTGGACACCCTGAGTGGATATTGTTGAGAGCCAGGTTGCAGGACTCTCCTTTGTATGTATAGGTGTATTGTCCTACTTACACGAAGAGAATTTGTCCTCTGGTAGAGTCGGTGCTGTCGCTAAGCATGAGGGTGTTTTGTGGCCTTTCTCAGCCAGTAAGTTCAGGAAAGAGGGTTCCCTGAACTGTTAGAAGAGACTCTGCTGGAGGTCCACCCATTGGAATATCCATGTCTTCGTATGGGAGGACAGATGGAAGAGAGGTTGAAGGGAATACTTCGAGAATCAGAGAGTCATCCTCCCCTTGCTCTTGGCAAGCCCTTTTCTTGCCCTTTTGAGATGATGAAGTCTTAGCAGGCATTGCCTGCATGGGGAAGGAGGCAGGCCTTGCCTGCGAAGAAGGAAATGCAGAAGAGAGCATGGCAGGCCCAACCCTCCCCCTGAGAAGAGAAGAGGTGGCGGCAGGCTGGCAAGACGAACCAGCCAATGGCTGGTCGACATCCATGGGGTATCCCAGGGATGTGAGGCAGGCCTGCTCAAATTGGTGGGCCTCATCGTGTGTGGATGTAGGAAGGAGGACAAGTCCCTGTGGAGATGTGAGACCTCTGTGCACGTGTTGGTGAGATCTTGAGTGAGGGCAGCAACACATCATTCAAGGTTGGCATACAGCAGTCATGCACTGAGCAGCACAGTACGGTCTGTGAGTGTGATGACAGCATCGTTATACCCAGGAGGGGAAGTCACTGAGATGATGCCAATATGGATGGCAAACTCATTGCACTCGGTGCACGAATGCTAGTGCCAAAGAAGGGGAAGGTTGGGGTGGCAAACCTAGCCATCCAGGGGAGACAGAGAGGCGCACATGCCACATCGTCATTTGTGGTGATAGTGAGAGCAAGAACACCTACAACGACATCTGTGGTCGCAAGTGCAAGAAGGGTTGTGTGACAGTGATCTGCCATGTGACAGGGAGCGAGAACTGGAGGAGGTGATTGAGATCAACAATGAGCGCAAGTGCTGACTCTTTCATCTAGTCATGGTTGCAGTACAGCAACAAGGTGGTGGTTAGGAAGAGAGAGAGTGGAATGGTAGTCCATGCATAATTAAGGAAAAGTGGAAATTTCAAAATGTGAGAAGTGGAACTAGAAAAGGAATTTAATTGGTGAGACAACTACTAAGCAAAATGATATATGTATTGTTTCTTTATAGATGTTATTTTTTGTTATGGTTTTGTATTTGTCTTTATTATGTTTGATGAAATCGTGTGTTACGCTTCGCTCCTCATCTGGCCCCTATCGGATGACATCTCAAGGACTTAGGAACTTATCTTTCTTTTTCTTCTTATCTAATCTTATCGGACCTCATCTTCATCTTATCACAGGATCAACAGCCATAGTCTCGCCCTCTGATCTCTACACCATCGCCACTCATTTCACCTTTCGTTTCACCTCACGCATGTTGCAACCCTTGACACAGCCTAAGGCCTGTGCATGCTTCTCTTCTCTTCCATTCCGTTATGTTTCATTTCCACGTTTCATGAACGCTTCTCATGCTTCTCATGCTTCTCTTCCATTTGATGCCTCACGCATCACACATGTTTCACATTTGATACACATTTCAGCCATACTCCTGCGCCCTAGGGCAAAGGGCTTGGACTATAGACGAAACACCTTATGTAAACCTATGTAGTCCTTGAATATATAAACCCAGTGAATGTCAACTGGCAACCCCAGTCTAGTTCACTTGGGTATCCTCCTCTTTAAGGCCCCCTGCCTAGATTTCAACTCCATCCCTCCACTTCCAAAGGGTATTAGTTGACAAGTGTTAACCTGAGGGCTATCTTGGTCTTATGGTTGTATCATCATGTGTAACTAAGTTCTCCTTGCTATGGAGGGCTTAGCGCGCTATCGCACACGCTGAAGGGAACACAAGCTGAGTGCTGTGTTAGGGCGAATAGGTGAGGGACTGCAATGTGCTCATCCCAGGGTGATCCTGCTGGGTAGGTATATGACCTGCAAGGTTAGTGAGCCAATGGGAAAGGGTCCAGGACATTCCCGGGAGTGTTGAAGGTGTCCAGAAGGTGGTCCAGAGTGCTGGAAAGTGGATTGCGGGTGAGCAGATACCTAGAAATGAAGAGGGATCAAGAGGGATCAAGAGGAAGGTGACTGAAGGTGATGAGGGACAATGGCAGATGAAGGAGAATGACTCTCGGATGGTTCGTGCATGATAGTCAGAGGAGAAGATTCTTTGATGTCGCTCTATGGTGAAATACAGGTTTTTATAGTCCTCAGGAATGCCTGAAGAGTGCTACAAACAAAGGGAGAATGTATATATGGTCTAAGTAGACTGTAAAACAGAAATGTGGACGAAAAATAAGTAAGATATAAGTGGTCCGACGATGTCAGGACTGTGGGAAAAAAGTGGATACTTAGCGGCTGCTTAGCAGATACCTTGATCTAAGTCCGGGACCTTGGGAAACACACCAGATTAGGAAGTGGATGGTTGGGAAGGTCTCAGATGCAGAGGGAAAGGTTCTGGAATCTCGTCAAATGGCCATCTACAAACCTAGGGCTCAGTGAAGCCCTACATCCTTGGATGTAGAGGGAAAGATTCTGGAATCCCGTGAAATGGCCACCTACAAACCTAGGGCCCAGTGAAGCCCTACAATGCTCAGTCCTATGGGGCAATTGACATATAGTCTGTGCCCTCTGTAGCTTGAGGTACCTATTCAGAGCCTCAAGCACATCACAATTGGAGCTGGGCTCCCAAGTGGAATCTCCAAGGTTCCAGCATACAAGGAATTTGACCTTGTTCCCTGTCCATCAATGGGTGACAATCTCATTGATGAGCCATTCATTGTTGTCGATATTACCACCATCATAAAACACTCGTGTGTTGTATTGAGGAAATAACACATCATTGTTTTCCTTATACTTGTGTAGAAGCTCAATGTGAAACATTGGGTGGATGCACCCCTTCTTGAGCTCATCTGGTAAATCCAGGACATAGGTGTCACTGGCACCTTGTTTTCTTAGGACCTTCATAGTTGTTTAGTGGCCTGGCAAACTGGACAAGTTCAACAGAACTTGTCCACTTCCCAGCCTAGTTTCAGCCACCAGTACCATCTGCAGCAGATATAGTCTGCAGTTCATTGGACACTGAAGTATCCTAGGATCTTGTGGGCCTAATCCACAATCATGGCAACTATGCTGTCGCCCTTATATTTCACATGGGAGAGACAGAGGACTTCCTCGCCTCCCTTATTCCTTGTATAAAGGAAGCTGTTCCTCTTTGTGAACTGAGGAAAATGGCTTGTCTAGGCCAATATTTTGACAAACAACAGTTCATCCTGATACCCTTCGCGGATTGTCTTCAGAAAATCAGGATTGTCCTCATATGTGATTTGGGGGACTTCGGTGGTCTCTGTGGATTCAAGGATTGTTGGGTCTTCATCCACAATGGTGCAATGTGTATCCTCTTTTGTCCTATCTGCAGATAAGGCCATCTCTTGGGCCTTCAATACACAGGTTTTCTGTTTTTCTGCCAATCACTGGCTCTTGCGAGGGATGTCTTCCTCTACTGTTCTTATGGCTGTTAGTTCAAGCCATCAGTCTTGGGGAAGGTCATTTCCATCTGGGTCCAGCCATACATTAGCATTGGCCCAGTCGATCTCCTCTTCAGGGGTACTATCACCCTCTTCTTTTTCATAGTAGTGTGATAAGCAGTCTGCTACCTGGTTTTCCGATCCCTTGGCATAAACTATGCTGGCATCAAAACGCAACATATAATCGATCCATCAGATCTGTTGACTCGACAGCTTTCATTGTGTCTGGAGATACCCTAATACCTCATGATTAGTTACGATTGTAAACTTGAACCCTAGGAGTTTATCCTCCCATTTTAATAGAGCCTCAATTATCGCAAGTGTCTCTTGCTCAAAGGTTCTATAATTTTGTTGAGCATCACTCAAATTTTTGGACATAAACCCTGCTGGTCTACAGGTCTTCCAATCAGGTCCTTGCCCATATACTGCACTGATCCCATATAGAGACGCATCACAAACGAGCCATATAGGCTCTTCCTTTCTAGGATCGATCGGCTTCAGAATTGGATACTTGCATGCCAAGTCTTTGATCATTTGAAAGCATTGGTCATGAACTTCTCTCCACTTGAACAGATGTCTGTTCCTTTGAATACCTGTAAGGGGGTTGTGTATGCTAATACATCTGGCATGAATTGTGCCAAATATTCAAGAAATCCAACAAATCATTGGATCTCGTTCAGGGACTTTGGCGTTCTCCAGTCCCAGATATGGGACATTTTGTCCTGGTTGGCGTGCATGCCCTTCTGATCTATTACATGACTCAGACAGTCGAGTTTCTTGGCATATAGGTCGTACTTCTCCTTTTCAAGGTAGAACTCTGCCTGCTCAAGTAGATCAAGTACAATCCGGAGGTGTCATTTATACTTCTCCATGCTGTCACTATAGATGAATATATCATCCAAGTAGACATATATGAAACGTCCTATGTGATCTCAAAAGATCATGGTCATTAGACATTGGAACATTGTGGAGGTATTGCAATCCCCTTGTTGCATAACCTAACTGAGAAAGGTTCCATATACCGTCGCAAAGGCAGTCTTTCAAACATCTCTGGGATCAACATGGACCTGTTCATACACATTGAATAGATCTATTTTCAAGCAGTATTTCGCTCTCACTATGTCCATATGGTGTCTTCTTTCTTCAGATAGAGCGAGAAACAGAATTGTCTCTATACACACTATCTAATCACAGTTCGTGAATCAGAGTATTGGATCTTTCCAGAGGATAGGGACAATGATGACACCAGTGGGTATCCTAGCAATTGATCAGTCAAGTAACGTGGTGTTCTTCCTGGTCTTGCCTTAACAGGTTCAACAAAGGTGATAAGGTCTTGCAATATGCACAATAAATGTGACTTGTCTTCTTCACTCCTAAGTAAGAAGTATAGTGATTGTTACAGCTACTATTCTGCTGTATATGCTGGGGATTTCACAGAAACAAAGAGCTCTTCACACTAGATCAAATGGAATCAAGACCACTTATATTGATTTCTAGACTAGAGGAAGGATTGCTCAAATGGCTTTGAATAGGACTGGCAGCAGCAATGGCTTACTCAGTTCCTACTCTAGGATTATGTAATCTCAAGATACAAAGAGCTTACAAAGATCTGTCAAGCACAATAGTCCTTTTACAGAGCTTCTAGCTCTGTTTCATCAAGGGGAGGGACTAAGAAAAGTGATAGATGACAGTTCTCCCAAAAGGGGAGAGATCTTTTTTATCCTAGCCATAAGAGGTCCTTTTATAGATACAGGATGTGGCTATGTACTAGGTGATTACTAATAAATGTGCTATTTTTAGCAGCATTCAGCTAGGGATCTGTTAGCATTTTACCAATGATCAGTCATCATCAGGCAGCAACCATAGCAACAGTTAGTCATCATCAGTCAGCATCAGTCAGCATGCTATACAAGGCTGTGCAGGGAATCAGTCATTCAATTTGCTTAGTGAGCAGTCTGCTCTGTTAGCATTTCTGGATGGATTACTAAGGATATTGCTATTTTTAGGTGCTGGATGAGTCAGCATGTCATTTTATGGTATGGCTGTGTCAAGGCTATGTTGTGGCTATGTTATTCTATTGTCTACTAGGCTGTAGCTTAAGTCACAACTTATAATGGTAACAAGTGTATAGCAGAAAGAAATATTCCTAGTGAGAGAAATATAGTGAGGGAAGAAATACCCTTTGGTAGGGTTATAGTACTAGGCTCCATATGACTTCTGATGGAGCCAATGAGTAGTATTTGCTATTAGATTGTGTTAAGAAAAATCAAGAGATGTCCAAACAGTTCCATTTGAATCAGAGAAAGTTGTAAGGAGTTCTGCCAGCTTCTGAGCTTGGTGTTTGGTGTGTATGTGTTTGTTTGCTTCTACAGGCTTCCATGACACCACACAAACTTAGTTTATACAGGTCAACGCTCTTGCACAGATGTTTTATTTCTGATTACTATCCAGATGTCCAGGTCAAAATTCTGCCACAAACTGGCATACTACCTCCTTTCTTCTTGTCATGCTTTACATACTAATTTCTGCATCTTGAAGTTCCAACATTCATGTTTGTAACCTATCCAAATGCAAGCTTTCTGTTTCATTGGACTGCATTTCCTGAATATGTTGTTACACTGTTATGTAGTCATCATGCCACATTTCTGGAGCAATGGTATGCTGATTTTGCATCCCATTCTTCATATACTCACAGAGTAATGCAGCAATCACAGTAGCTCCCAACACAAATAAATTGTCCATGGCCACTTGAGGCTGTGTGAAGTTAATGAAGTACTATAGTTCAGACTGGCTGTAGAGATAATCCATGATCAAGTGGCAAAAGATTTGTGGTAAAAAGTGTGCAGGTAGGTGATCCACACAGATAATTGAGATTGCTTAATAAGTATTTCACTTTTGGACTGCAGTGAGAGAGAACCTGATCCTGTATCAAAGATATGCTCATCCCCTCTTCATAATCTAGCTGAAGCCTGAGGGTTGACTGTATATGCAGCTGCATGTAGTCCTTCAACAGGTGAAGGAGATTGTTGATAGTCTGGGTAGCCTTCCTTCAAAGTGTTGGGAGACAATGAACTTTGGCCAAACCTGTGATGGATCTCATTGTGCACCCCATTGCTATTTTTATTAGTGTTTAAAAGTCTGGTCCAGTCCAATTTTTGACCCTATTTGTGAGGAACTGGACTGCAGCTGGTTTTTTAAATATCTGGATTTTAGGTAATCAGACTGAAACCACCATTAACTGGTTTCCATTGGTTGTCATAGTGGTTGCAACCTATCAGCAAATCACTGATTTAGTCACAGAAGTCGGTTATTATGACAGCATAACAGCTGGCCACAGGAATTTAGCCAATCACATACAGCCACAGAGCTACACATGGTTACTGCCATCTGTATAGGTCAGGGTCCCCTTTTATTTCACTTTTTTTCACTAATAGAAAATCTCACTGACAGTGACTAGTCTGCTGTGTTGAATCACACACAGCTAGCTGTATTACTAATCAAGTTGAACTTGGTTGCAACATGGCTAAGTTCACACTTGTCTTCTCCCTCCATGTGTTGAGTACTGCCACTTATTTGCTGCTGCCTCTTCTCAAGCCTAATCACTCAATAGTCACCCCTGCCCTATTTCATCAGCCCCGACTACCCCTGCCATCCTTCCTTTACTGCCACCACCTTGTCTTAGGTCCTGAGGCTCATTGATCCCTCTTACTGTGCTTTCTCAGGCTCAGACACCCACCAGTCACCCCTACAATATCTTTCAAGTGCAAACACTCATCAATCACTCCTGTCATGTTTTCTTGTACCAAAACTGTCACTGACCACCCCTACTGCATTTTTTCAAGCCCCAGGGCTGGTTGGTCACATCCATCACCTTTTCTTGAGTACAAATGCTCACTAGCCAGCCCTATCACATTCTTTCAAATCTATTCACTTATTGATCACTCTCCTAGTGTTTTCTCAAGTTGGAATACTCATTGGTCACTCTTACTGTGTTTTTTTCAAGCCTGAGCACTCATCAGTCACCCTCACCTTATTTTCTAGAGCCCAAATACTCATCAGTCACTACCACCATGTTTTCCAAGCCACAAATGGTCACCAACTGCCTCTACAACACCTTTTCGAGCCCAAGTGGTCGTCACTCCTGCTGTGTTTTCTCTAGCCAAAACAGTTGCTGGTTACTCCTACCACAATTTCAAGCCCAACACTTGCTAGTTGCTCCCACTGTGTTTTCTCAAGCCTGGACACTCATTGGAAACCCCTACTGCATTTTTTCATGGCCAATTGCTTGTCAGTTACTCTCATTATGTCCTCTTGAGCCCAAGCACTTGCTGGTTACCTCTAGCATGCGTTTTCAAGCATGAATGCTCACTGGTCACCTCCACCTGGGATAACGCCCAAGGTTCATGTATGTCATAGCTACATTCAATAGGCTGTACTTTGAAGTATCCTAATAATTCACTTAAACAACAGCCCTGATAGATGTACCATGAAATGTCATCACACCAGACAATTCTTTCATTCCCTTTGGTGATCAGTGGCTGATGCACTTGTGCTCTTCCCCATATAACCAAGTTACATCCGTTGTTCATCAACCACTACTCAACCTTCCTCCCTCATCTTATTCCACAGAATGTGAACAGATCATATGACTACATCTTGATTACTCAAGATCATTACAGATTAACTACATGCTGTGCTATCAACATATGCACCTCAGTCAGGGTGGTTAGAGGTTGCAAATGAGGCCATGGTAACAATCTCCTTTAATATTTTCACTGGGTCCATGTAATCTACGCTTGAATTGTCATCTAATCAAACCCTGGATATTGTCGACACAATCATTCAGTGGAACCACATGATCAGGAATGACTTGAATTGGGTACCAGCTGAAGGTATTTCTCATCTAAAAATTTTCCATGGGAGAGCTGACATGATCCAGTGCGAGGACTCATTATGGATCACTTCATGTGGTCACTTCACTCTACTCTTGAAGACACCATTTTCTGCCAGCTGTTATGTGACTGACTTGGTCAAGTCCCAATGACGTTGTTTCTACATGTCTGGGAATGCATCAAATGCTTACTGACACTCCAATCCAGTTCAAGTCCATTCTACCCTCAGTGTCAGATCCTAGGTTACATTCCTGGAGCAATTGCAAACATTCCATGGATCTGTGGCAGCCTACAGCAGGACCCTCGTTGGGGTCACAATCTTTGGCATGTTTTTGTCAATGAAACATCAGAGTTTCAAGTAAGTGCCCATGTTATCTCATTTTCGCTATTCACCTTTTTTCAAGGTATGGTGGTTTGCTGATTGAGCTGTCCAGGAGCTTGTTTTGCATAGTGTTGCCATGGCTCGGCAAGCGCCAGCTTAATACAATGCTGCCAGCTCCATTAATGGGATTCAGCTTACATACATACACAGCTCGAGTTTAATAGCCACAGCTCAAATGAGCCGCATATTAGCACTAGACTCGCAGCACTTTCCAACAATGCAATACATTGAACTGTACAAGTACAATATATAGAACAAAAAAAAACATTGAGCAAACAGGCACAAAGCTACAATAAGAATAGTAATTCAGATATCACCCCAATTCGCAGCTGTGAGCTAGTCTGTATGAAAACAATCAAAGTAACTTCTGACAAATTTATAGTCAGAGCAGGCATCAAATGCCAAAAACCAAGTATAGCTAAGGAGTGAGAAGAACTTGGGAGGTACGGACTTGTGAAGCAAAGACTGACAAACAACTGCCTTGGATTGGATAATGTCTGTGGTAGACTTGAAGTCCTGCCATGGGAGAGCGCCACAGATGAGGTAAAGGAGGATGTAACCAACCGACTCAAGATCGTTGTGATGTGATTGCTACCGACCATAGAGGGCTTGAATAGAAGCAAAACATCAGCTGCCAACAAACAGGACTTGTGTTTTGTATGTAATGTGACAATGCATGTTGTGGTCACAATACACACATGCAAGTCCAAAATTGATCAAGGTCAGGTTACTTTGTTTGGATTCAGAACCAGTCAAAATGTGAAAGGGCTTGAGGTGACAGTGGATAAAGTTGTGGAAGTGTACAATCTCCAGGAGTGATATCTGGGTGAGATGATGATCATAAATCAGCACCAGAACAATCAATGTGATGGTAAACTTACCAATTGACAACCAATGTTCACAATGGTCACCACAGGTAGTTTGTGTGAGTGCTTCCAGAACAGTAAGAAATCCAGAAAATCTATCCCAAACCACTGTACCCATGGGACACCAATACTACCTGCAAGAATCTTTTGGATATGATACTCACATTGAAGTACTCTTTCTATTTCGAGATATCGAAATTTAACCACTACATCATCCCGAGAAAGGATGTCTGTAGTGGCATAGATCTTATCTGAATTGAGATTTGTTAACACCTTGACTCATTGCCGTAGTCCTAAGAAAAACTGATGGAAAGTACCTCCAATCCTTTTTGTAAGTTTAAACATTCTGTCAATGTGTGCTGAGCTTGGGAATGTCCTGGTAGGAGGCATGTTGGAGGGGGAGTCATCGTTATAAGCCTTTAGCACTGTATCAGTTCAATAATGACAATGAATGGAGTTTCGATGTCAAAATGATACAATGGATAATGAGTACTTACAGGTTTAGAATCTGCAGTATTAGTATCGCTCGACTTCATCAATGGCTGCATGGAAACCATTGCAAGTACTTGAGTTGGCCGATGGCAATGGGAATAACTTGGATGTTGTGTCAATTGTTAACGGCGAGCATGTTGACAATGATGAAACAAGGTTGAAACTTAGTCCACTCTCAAGGCTCGCTTTCACACCGGAATCACATAGACAACTTACAAGTTGTGAATAAGTCAAATAGATGTATATAAAACATGTTACAGAACTAAAATGAACTGCGGGTCTGGAAAACTAGATGGTATCATTCTCTCCACCAGCGCTGTCCTCGCTGCCCTCACCTTCACCTTCACACCTGCTATCAATCACTTCACCCTGGTCATCTTCCAGTATTTCTTCTCCATCATCTCTAAGGCTAGTCAAGATCTTATCCAGTGCTTCTTGAATGGAATTCTGGTGGAAGGAAAGTAAGTCTGTGAGTAGATCCTTCAGGTCACCTTCTTCCATATCCTGCTCCTCTAATAACAGCCCAGTGGTGAAATCAAGAAGACATTTCTTGTGGTAGAACTTGAGCATTTGAAGGGATTCCATCAATAATAGTTTGATCCGATTCTGCTTCTTGGTGTCTGTTTCTGTGCTCGACGAGAAAATATGTTCACATGGTACAGTGCTGCCTTGGATAGGAAGGTAGTCCATAGCCATTTGATATAGCATAGGAAAAAGTTTTTCCTTTCCCTGTGTGGTCAATAAGTTGCATGGTCAACTCGAGATGAGAGAGCAGACAACGGTACCTCCCAAAATTTCAGTATATCAGTTTTCTTTTCTATGTTTAACCCCTCGTACGAGCTCAGTTCTTGTTCTACTGTGCATAAACACAATTCTTCATTGTCCAAAGACAAGTCTTCACTGTTGATGGCATAACCAAGACAACATGTGAGTATCTGTTTGCGTGGAGAGACATGGGGATGAGACATCATTCTCGATGGTCCAGGATCTGTGCAGCCGTCACGACAGTAGTTGGTCATCTATAAAATTGTTTATTGGACTTCTATCTCTTTTTTGTTTCATACACTTACTGTATCGAGGACAATCTTCTTTATGTCATCAAAATCCCCCGAATCCCAGTTCACTCTGACCCACATCAATTGGCGATTTGGATTCAGCACTGGAAATGGTGCATTAGTTTAGAGGACTCATGCACAAAACGCACATACACATTGTGATCACATATGCTTTCATGTGCCCTATATGATGGTAATATTTCTCCACCCATTACAAGCCATTCTTGACAAAAGGGCGGAGGTGAGGGTAGTCTTTGTCATCACGGAGCCTCTTCCAAGTGCTGTAGAACCTTTCAAACATGACCAGATACTTGCATGGTGTGGGAAGCCATTCATGTGATACTACTTGAATGGCCTGGTGTGGAATCTATAAGGTGACCAAGGCGTTCGATACACATAGTATTAAATACTTCTGTTCGCTGGGGGGCTATACATGCACCTCGAGAACCAGCTCAAAATCTCAGAGGGCTCACCATTGCATCTTCGTGAGGATGTACTTCTTTAGATCTTTGTTGTTGGGCCGCTTGAGGAATATGTTGATGGGCTAGAAGATAATTGGCATTAGTATGTCCAAGATCACATTGAGATCCTTACCTGCTGTAGATAGCGGAGATGATGGATCATGTAATAAACTGAATCCCATCATGTTTTCGTGTCACAGAGGAGTTGGAGGACATTAATCTCCTTCTCACTAGTACCAGTGGGGACACCATTCTCATCTTCTGCATCCCAGTAGCCTGCTTTGTTACCCTCCCTGATGTAGTCCTCAAACTGGTTGCACCGCTGTCCAAACGCACATAGTACATTGACAGTATTACGACTCAAGGAAATTGGATCACTTTTGAGTGCCTCTCTATATGTTTGTCCATTGTCCAGATCTTCTGGAACCGAAAAGTGTGAGCTTGCAATTTCTATGATAGATTTTCTATGATAGATTTGTCTGTAAGTGCATCAACATGTCCACAGCAGATATTGAGTATGTGGGGCAAGCATCATACATATACGTTGGTCTTGGTGGTCAAATTCAATGTCCCGTTTAGCGAGTAGTCCTTGTAACACCTCAGTCATTTTGTTGTTATTGTCGGTGTTATCCATGGTTATGTGTCCCACCTAGAAGTGTAAGTGATCCATTTATCAACCTAGAGTGCCCCAAAGTGACTAAATCTGAACTTATGTTTGCAGTTATGCTGACACTGTAAAATGTCGGTCCTCTCTGTGGTAACACACAGGGGACCAAGTGTAGGGTCTTGGGCACGATAGGCTTAACTCAAAGGGGGTCGAAGAGTATCTGCTGTCATCCTAGGGCCTTGGGGATGGACTGATGCATGGTCCGAAGGCGCAGGAAAGCGGAGTCTGAAAGTCCAAAGTGCGGACTTGGTTGGAGAGGTCAAGGAGAGGCTGGGGGAAGGTCGAGGAGGTGAGGAGGAAGGTTGTTGGTTGTTGGAAAGGGTTTTTAGGCAGTCTGACAGGTGGTAGAAGCACAGCAAAGTGGTGGGTAAGAGTAGATACATGTGTAAATACATGCAGAGTCCTTAAATAGGCTCAAAACAGTGTAGCTAAGGTACTACACACTGTCAGAGATAGGAGAGACCTAAATAGGGTGGTCCGAAGTGAAAGGAAGCGGTCTGAGGACCGTAGGATGTGCCAATGCATGGTCCAGACTGCAGGAAAAAGCATTGGTCATGTAGACTTGGGGACAAGAATGTTGGTCCATTTGCAATAGGGCTGAAAGTGGTCCGGGCCATTAGTATTTTGGCCTGAGACATTGTCAGGTGGTTGGAGTTGGACTGGGTGTCATCGGGAAAGGGCCTAGAGTGTGGCCAATTGCATAGATATCACCATTGAGCAATCATGAGCACTACAATGTGATTCATTGTATCCAAGACCACCTTTGCTAGGTTCTCTTCATCGTGGCAACCAAACAAGCGGTGGAATGTAATCAGAGCACTCTCCAGGAATAGGTGGCTGTGGTTGTTCTTCTTAATCCAATGGGCTGTTACTCCAATATAAGGGTGACGCATCCAGTCTGACCATATGTCCATAGTGAGCAATACCTGTCCCTGTGCTTTCTATTTCAAGGTTAGACTCAGATTTCAGACAGCAAACAAGAGTATGCATAAAGTGCAAACTTACCACTAGCTCCGCTGTCAAAACTTCCATGTAATCCTTCCATGATTTGATGATCAGTTCACAGATCTTGGTTCATTTTGGAATGTCAGACTTGGTATGGTCTTCTCAAAGGAGTAGAAGTAAGTCTCTTAATCCCCATCACTTAATCACATTCAAGCTCTGAAAAGAAACCAGTTCTGGTTCAGTTATAGCAACTGTCACGACTAACCTGGGTAGGGCTAGGCATAGCCCAGCGATGAGGTCAAAGGGGTCACAACAATGGTTGCGACGGACAACTGGCCAGCAAGGGCAGAGGACAAGGATGGCCAGCGGAGCATGTCACTCTCGACAAAGGTTCAATGGAGGATGGATTCGAGGACTAGGGGAGAGTACATGGGAGTACCTCACTGGGAGGCCAAGGTAAAGTACAAGGATGAAGGCAAAGGGTATAAGTACTCATAGGTACAAACAAGGACAATGCGATAAAGTAAGGGACCCGTGACCAGGGCGAAGGGTATTGTGCGATAACACAGGACAAGGGAGGCCAAGAATCAAAGGAAGTCAAAGAGAAGTGTGTACATGTGTATGGTGAAGATAAGAGATAAACCACATGTTGGAGATAGCAAGGGTATCGGTGGTACTTGGAGGATGGTGAATACCATGGGCGTAGGGGTTCACGGACGGATCTAGGACAGCTCAGTGGGATGGTGAGCATGAGGAAACGAGGTTCCAGTGGGTGTGAGGGCGAGGAAAGGACCAGGATTAGGAGCAATCATAACAGCAACATCTTCTCCTATGAAAGTGATGAGGGCTTCTTTAAATTTATCCTTGGTGAACCATGGCTGTGCTGGTAGTGGGTGTGTGGTTGTTGTATCAGCAGTCTCTTCTCGTGTCCTTGTCTCTTCTTTGCCACACTTCATCATATTTTGCTGACTGTGTTTCACGCACCAATGTTTGT
>JBBPMC010000068.1:0-15754 GCA_038090115.1 Strobilomyces echinocephalus | reverse complement strand
AGGTGCATGCAAATGATGCTTGTAGATGTTTTTGTGTCATATTTGTAACTGGGGAGCTTTGTGCTAGGATGGTTTCTGGCTGCACAGCTACTAATGATGACAGTGATCAGAAACAATTGAGTGAATCCATGGGGATGATCAACTTACATGCATTTCTTACATGTCCATGTACTGTCTGCAGCTCATTGAAAAAAATGCTTGAGATTGGCTATGAGTATCCTCTTTTCTCCTTGTTGAATGTCTTTCTCCATTTCCAATCCAGTGAAAATAGCACATCCACAACTGTCATTGCACTCCACAGTGAGAGTGGAACCAGAAACTGTAGATGATGATTTTGATTGAGTATGTTGGCTTCCTCACTGCCCTTTTTGTGCAATAAGAACTGGTGGCATGGTTTCTAGTGGGTGATGTTGAGGAGACGTGGCAGGGCAATCCGAGCTTGAAGAGACATTCAGATTAAAACTTTCACTGGACTGCGTAGATGGACTACATAGTTGGGAGCCCTGACAAATATTGTATTATGTGCTCTCAGGAGGATGGGGAGCACTCCTCAGGATAGGATACTTAGCAGGAGGTGACAGACCTCTGCCAATGCTTCTGATCTGTACAGGTCCTAATTGAATTGATATCACACTCTGAACTTGAAGACGGACAGTGGATGGTCCTACTGACCTTTTACAGCATTGGTGGGTTCCATTGGCCCATCATCATTGTTGAAAGTAATGTGTACTTTCTGTCATTGAGGATTGCCTCTAGGTCAAACAGCTGGTGCTGGGTCACCAAGTCAGTCCAGGAAAACGTCTCTCAAGGTTAGAATGCTGACTTGCCTGCAACAGGATCAAAATCATTGACAAGAGCAGTTTCAGCTTCTATGGCCTTCCAGAATTTAATACATTTTCTTTCAAACCTGGTTCTGCAGGTAGCAAATCAGTGCCCTGAGCTCATTAGATGCATGTTAGATTGGCAAGTGTACCTTCCCCTACAGCCAAATTTGAAGGGTCAATAGTTATTGCTAACAGATGAAGATCAGGTCCATTGCTGAGATTAGCGACAGCAGGTGACGTCTTGCTTCATGCCTTGCATTTCAAAGGAATCATGTCTGCTGTACCAGCCTGAGTAACATTAGGTGGAAAGACAGGCTCGTCCCAAGCCTTTCTTGCTTGGGTGGCATCAAGTCTGGAGTATTACTATACTTGTCATCAAACAATAAATAGATGGACAGGACAGGGACTGCAGATGATCAGTCTAATGGACATTGTAAAACAAGGAACCGAGTCACTTACATAGCAGATGGAAATCATCATCTGAATTGAATCATATTACAATGGGTTGGTCACCAGGTGAGGGTTGAATTGGGATTCATTGATAGTTGTACACCACCTAACTGACACCATAAAACACGAAGAAGGCTCTGAGAGGCTCAGAGGTGTGGATAGCAGAAATAAAGTTGGCCATGTCTGAATTGTATCATCGACGGGGCTGGGCAAAGGGCATGACTCAACAAGCTCAAGGGTTGTGAGACAATGTTTGAACTTTGAAGTTGCCTTGTATAGGCATATATCCCACCAAGTCATGACAGTGATTACACTGATTCGTGGATTAGACATAAGAATGCAGACATTGAATATACACAATGGAGCTATGAGACTCTAGCCAGTATGTCAATAATCATGGAGAACTAGGAAGGGAAGTCAAACTGCTCCAGAACTCGTTAGATATCAAATGACTCAATTCTTTTTGTGATATGCATTGTGCACAGAGTCATCTGAGGGGTCATCCTGATCAAGTGCTCTATGGACCATTTTGACTTTGTGCCTTTTGTGACTGCAACTTTGCTCCTCCTCTATCACAGCTTCCAAGACATGTTTCAACCTCAGCACAACCACCTTGCCCAAATCCACTCTGAAGCAATCAGTACTGATTAGTTCCTGCTCTTTGGCCATGTCATCAGCAGGCCACTCCATTTGCAGGTGACAGGAAAATAAGTCAATGATGTACTCATGGTTATTCAGCTTCTTTACAGATTCATCATGCTGGTACGAAGGTAAAGCTTGCAAAACTTCCTACATGTCAATAGAATGATCTTGGAGTGCTTTGACTCATTTCACAGCAGCTTCATCCTGCTCTTCTGGTCAATAATAGAAGTACCTGAAGAGGTCAGCGAGAGCTTTTAACAACTTGTGTAGTAACTCCCGGCCAGGGAGAAGAGCAGGTTCATGAACTGTTTGAAACATGAATACGCCTCATTTACTCTCTGTGCTGGGTATAGACTCAAATATACTTCTTATGAAGGTGGTGCGAGCCTGGAGAGATAGAGACGATGGAGAAAACACCAAGGCTGTCCATAGGAGCACCCAGAATGCTGACTCCATGTTGTCCTGGATCCTGTGAAGTGCACTTGTGTTCCACAAGGTGCATAGAAAGAAACTGCCAAGTGCCCTAGGGACGTTCATTAGGCAGAAGGCAGCAGTGAAAATAAAGTACACATACAGTGCATGTTAGTTGGCGGGCCATTTAACAGACATAGATTTTGCAAAATCGAGGGTAAGGGCAAGGGCGCATCCTTGCTGTTGTTGGCATGTCAGCAGGCTCACAGAGACCAAGAGGTGTGTCATCGTCGTTGCAAGATGAGGAAGGTGTGGGCAGGGGCAGGGCGAGGCGAGGCGAGGAAGAGGGGATGGGCGTGGGCATGACTTGGACATCATCATCATGATACTAGGAAGAGGACCTGGAAGAGGCAAGGTGAGGTGAGATGAGGAGGAGGGGGCGAACGGCAAGTAATTATGCTCAAATCACCATGGTGGTGGTCATGGATGAGCACTGGTGCTCGAGAGACACAGCAGTGGTGAGTAATAAGCAGGTGGTTGTCGATAGCAGGAAGGGACTTGGGTACCGACTCTAGCTGGCTAAGGCGGCTGACCAAGCCGAGTCAAGCCAAAAATGGTGAAAGCCAAGTCAATGGGAGCTGAGTCGAGTAATAAGCCGGTAATAGCCAAGCTGTAGCAACACTAGTAGAGATAAGAATGATGATATGGGAGCTATGCTGGGATAACCATGACATTGGTGGTGAGCAACTGCAATGACAAATGACAGATGTATTTGTACTGCCTACAAAGAGTTCATCTTGAGACCATGTCCAATTCGGGTCTCGTCACCACTGTCATTGTCATGTCCTTCATCCACTGGAGTATTGTGCAGGAATATGGAAACATGTCAGGATCATTGAGTTGTCAGCACATTCCCACAATGAGAGACATGTCCCCACTATGAACACAGAACAGACCTACAAACAGATTCTGGGTACAGTGGGTATGCACCTCTCATCTCTTGTTGGTCACACAATCTCAACTTTTGGGCAGCCTTAGCATTTGATCATCAAGCTTGCAGAACTGATAGTGTCAACATCAATCAGTCTGGTATACAGTCATCCACCACCATTTGTGTTTTCACCGCCATTTGCGTCATGCTCTAAAATCAAGGCATTTTCTGCTGTGACTTCACATAATTACTGTCCGAGTATTAGGACACACTAGTATAGACCAGATACAGCATAATACAGTACTTGAATATTGATGAATCCAGTGTGATGGGGCTGTTCTCGGTGTGGAATATAGGTAATTTGATATCCATCACTCATTTTTAACGTGAAATGTAATTTCTGGAGCCTGAAAACCTGATGGGTGTATAAAGGCAACCAATAGGGTTTGTGTTAATACACAGATGTTGATGAATAACTTTGAATCATGTTGCCATGATCATGCCAGGGGAGTCTGTCTATTGTACGCTTATTACAATGTTATCATAATCATTATCAAAATGTTATGAAAGATCACTTCCTAATATGGGAGTTCGCTGGCAAAGAGAGATGGGCCTTGTCACATCGAAAAACCTATAGCTCATCAAACTATGGTAGGTCATGCATACTCAAAGGCTAAGAAATGGAGAGTACAGGCAGATAAACGAGAAGAAGCAATAGCTGAAGCAATCATGATATTCCAAGATGAGAAAGTGAAGCCAGAAGACAAGCAGCAGAGCATGCGAGCAATTTGCCATGCTGTCAAGGAGAAATGGAAAGCCAAGCCTGGAAGCAGAGACATTCAGGTCAGTCAAGATACTGTGCGAAGAAGGATGGACGGAGGACGGAGTAAGCATCAATTCAACATGGAAGTAAATGCTTGGTTAACACCAGCTGAAGAAGAACAGCTGGTTGCTTTCTGTCTCAAGTATGCCACCCAAGGATTCCCTTTAATCATAAGTCTTTGAAGATCCATGCCGACAGCATCTTGCATGCATGGCACATCGTGGATTTTCCACCACATGGAGTTGGGAAGAATTGAACAGACCACTTCCTCAAGCATTATCATGCCAAATTGGGAAAATTCTGGAGCTCGTCGTTAGATACGGCACATGGACATGCTGTAAATGAGAATACAAACAAGGCATGGTTTAAATTACTTGGAGACACCATGGAGTGCTTTAGTATTGAAGGGGACTGTATTTAGGCAGCAGATGAGACAGGATTCCAACCTGGCAGTGGTCAGACACAATGAGTTATCAGGGCTGCAGGCAAAAAGACTCAATATCAGCAATGTAATGGAAATAGAGAAAATATTACTGTGATAGTGACCATATGTGCTGATGGAGACGAGATACCACCTGCCATGATCTACAAGGGACAAAGCTTCTCAACTTTGTGGCATCAAGGAAACGAGCACTCATCAGCAAACCGACCTTTTCCATCTACGGACACCACAGAATGTGGCTGACCCCACAGTGCTACACAGTCTGTACAGTATTAGTCAGACTAGTGGCTGTGGGTGTTTGGAAGTTCAATTTGTATATAGACATCACAGATGGTACAGTCTGTACAGTAAGTAGCTAATGTAACTAGTCAATGTACTTGCTTGAAGTGTAATACTTGTTTGGACTTCGCAAAAAATTAGGATAGCGAGTCACATGATTTGCTGCGTTTAAAATTTTCACCAGCACTGTCCCCACAATGTCATCTCGCCGAGTGCAGCCACTTGTCTGTCATCAGAGGTCCCATTGCTCAGCCGCCCCTCCCATTTTCATCTGGTACAGTGGGCCCACAGGTCGTTTCATGCTCCCACCTCCCTCTTTCGAACCAGATCACTCAACAGCAGCCACCACTGTGTTTCGTCGACCCCCACAGCTCGTTTCACTCTTCCAACGCTCTCTTTTGAGCCTGATCACTCAACAGCGACCCCCACCTGTGTTTTCTCAAGCCCCACAACTCGCTTCGCGCCCCCTCAGTCTCTTTTGGACCCAGCAGCTTGATGGCCACCCTCCCTGAGCTGTGAGGCTCATTTCATGCCACCACTACCCTTTTTTGTGCCCCCACTACCCTCTTTCAAGCCTGATTGCTCGACAACCACCCCAGTTGTGTTCCCTCAAGTCCCATGGCTCGTTTCACACCCCCTCTGCCTTCTTTCATGCCCAACGGCTCAACAGCCACCACTGCCATGCTCCCTCGAGTCTCTCAGCTCTTTCATGCCCCCTCAGGAGCCTGAACGCTCCCTACCGCTTTTTTCGAGCCCAAGCACTCGCTGGTCTCCCCTGCCACATTTTCCCGAGCCCAAACGCTTGTGAGTCACCCCTACCGTTTTTTTTTTCAAGCCTGATCCCTCGCTGGTCGCCCCTACCACATTTTTTCGAGCCCGAGTGCTCGTCCATCGCCATTGCCATGTTTTCCCAAGCCCCAGTGCTCGTCGGTCACCGTTTCCGTGTTTTCTCAAGTCCCAGTGCTCATTTGTCGCCTCCACCACATTCTGTCAAGCCCCAGTGCTCGTCAGTCACTCCCACCATGTTTTCTCGAGCCCGAATGCTCACCAGTCACCCCCACTATGTTTTTTCAAGCCCAACTGCTCGTTTGCCTCCCCTGCCGTGTTTTCTCAAACCTAAACGCTCACCGGTTACCCCTACCGCGCCCTTTCAAGCTCGATCACTCACCACTAGCTCCCACTGTGTTTCCTCAAGCCCTCCACTCAACTGCCTGCCCGGCCATGTTTTTCGGCGCTGCCCCCATTTCTTGAACCCGACTGCTAGACAACTGTCTCCACCATGGTTTTTCAACGTCGGCACCCTTCTTCGAGCCCAATCACTCAACAGCCATCCCCGCCACGTTTTCTCGAGCCCCACGGCTCGTTTCCCTTTGCCTCCACCCTCAATCGCTCGGCAGCCCCCTCTGCCATGTTTTTTCAATGCCACCACCCTTTTGTCACGCCCAATTGCTTGACGACCTCTGCTGCAAGTTTTTTCAACTTCACCACCCCTTTCTCTACACCCGTTTCGAGCATTATCACTCAGTTTGATGTATCATAAGTAGATGTATATAATATAATATATATTATTTTATATCCAGAGGGTGGTCTGATGGGCCTGTATGGCCTGTGAGTCTCTGCATTACTAGGTACCTTGCTGTAAGGTCTGTCAGGCTATACAGTTCTGTGTGACTCTGTATAGACAAGGGCTGGTTTGCTGATGCTGTGCATCGTAGGTACAATATCCTGATACATGAACTCACTAAGCATATCTCCCTTAGAATTGCTCACTCCAAAAAGGGCTGGACTGATAAGACAATTGGTTGACACTGGATTGAAGACTTCGAGTGCAAGATGTGCAGCAAAGCAGGTGGACAAGCATGGCTCCTTCTTGTTGATGGACACAATTCGCACTATACAAAGGATTTTTTAGACTATGCCCGTGATCACAATGTTCACATACTCTGCTACCTAGCACATGCAACACACATCTATCAAGGTCTTGATGTCATTGTCTTTGGACCGCTCAAGGAATACTGGACACAGGAACTTGATAAGTACCAAGGCACAAAAAGACAAAAGATCAATAAAACGAACTTTATCTCTGTCTATTTGCGGGCACATAAACATGCACTCACTCCACAGACCATTTGCACTGCATTTCATATCACAGGTGTATGGCTGTTCAATCCATCCATTGTCACTGCTGACAAGATGGCACCGAGTTGAGAAACATCAGCAGTGGGACATCTGCCAATTCCACAGCCAAGCCCTATCTGAGCCCTCATCCTGGCAATCTGTCAGCAGCAAACCACAGACTTGGGCAATTCCATCTCATCTGATGCTAGCACTGGTCTGAGTTCATTGCCACTGCATTACGTTGCCAAGGAAGCAAGCAACACCCTCAGTTTGACATCAGCTTCATTTCTTACTCAACAAACACCACTTACCGTGGACAATTGCCTTCCACAATTCATTCCCATTCAATTTTCACCTTCATGAAAGCAAAAGCACGAGCTGTTGGATCAGAAGCCAGAAAATGAAACAGAGAAAATCTACCAGGACGAGCTGTGCAAATCATATGAATGTGAGAGTCAGCTAAAAATGATGGCCATCGGTATGCAAGCAGTGGGGATTCTCAATGGAATATACTGCAATCGGCTGCATGGTCAGTCGGCAGCACAGGCAGAAAAGGAGCGGAATGCAAATAAAAGGAAAGGAAAATTGATGGGAGATGGCTTACCCAAGTATTTGACAGGCGATGAGTTTTACCAGTGAGTCGTGGACCATGAGAAGGCCTGAGGAAGAGGAACTCGCAAGAGAAAAATGGCAGAAAAAGAGAGGTGAACTTACCAAGGAAAGAGCAGTGTGGAAAGATGCAGAGAAAGCACAGTTGGAGAGGAACCAAGCTCGGTGGCAGGAATACAAGGCACATATGACAGCCTGGGAGGCAGAGTGTGACTTGGCAAAGAAAGAATGTCGTGAACCTCAATGGAAACACTCATGCTTGACAGGAATTGAGCCAGCAGTGAAGAGGGGACCCAGGGGAAAAAAGAACATTGGCAGTGGGAACACTGATGAGAGTTGCGAGGACAATGCTGGAAGCTCAGGCAACAATGATGGTGAGAGCACAGTCGATAATGATTGTTGACGAGATAATCAGCTAGATAAAGATCAATGTAATTAATCTGTTGATATTCTTTTTGAGGCATGTCACAAATGATGGTGCAGGCTAGGCTCCTTCACCCCGTCTAATCGAGTGAGAGGCAACATCCGAGAGCATGGGGAGGGAATTCCCGGTGGCCGTGCAGCATTTCAAACACCGCCAACCTTAAGCAACCTCTCACTCTCTATGACGGCTGCAAGAAAACATTTGTAAATAAGCATAGCCACAGGGGTGAGGCTCTTTTGGGACAGTTAGACTTTGGAAAAAAAACTACTTGAACAATATTAGAGTTAGAATAAATGTATAATTGACATCGCTAAACCTGATGGCACAAAGTGCCAAACACTTCACCGGGACCACCTAAACCTGTTGGCCCAAAGGGCCAACCACAGTCAGTGTGATGTAAAGCATTGGACTTATGGCTTCGTCTCACTGGCTCAGTCCACACAGTTTTGCCACCTCTCTCACCTGACAACAACCCTCGATCGATAGGACATCCAAGTTAATAGCCAGGGTGTCCCCTTCAACACTGGCCCCGACTTCAAGTCCCTCGTGTGCAACGCCACTGCTCCAGCATGTGCCCATGCATCGTGGACCTGCACATAGACCGTCCCGAGGCCCGCGCAGTGCTGCCAACGTTCAAGACCATGACCTGCCGGCTACCCGCAGACCCGACGATCACACAGATTGAGGGCACTGGGCGAGGTGAGGACCCCAAGAGGCGAAGATGTCAGTGGCGAGATACCAAGGGTAACACCGTTTGAGGGCAGGCTACCCGTCGGGACATGGTTCTGCCAAGGAGAGGGATGGACGTCCGAGCTGGTGCATGCGCTCCACGTCCGTGTATTTTTGGGTGAGAGGGTTGAATGGGCGTGACTGTGGTATGTAGCATCTCATGGATGAGTGTTATGCCACTGTCGATGTCTTTGGCAAGGGTCTGGTGATATTCAGCGCGTGCGTATGTCTCATTCCCCTCTCAAGTTTTTCTCACTTGAATGGACTCATGCTTGCTGCCAGGTGCTCCCATGTGGGGATCGTGAACATGATCAAGGGCGCCATGTGCAAGCTCATCCGTCCGATCTACATGGGGATCTACATGGGGAGGCACTTGTCAACCTTTTCCCCGGGCATCTCACTGAGACGGATCGCGAGGGAGATGCAAGGCTCCTCCCCACCTTGTCCCGAGCGACTAAGGGTTAGTGTGTATCTAGTAATGTGTGACTACGACGAGTGAGGACGCAAATGAATCCCACTGAAATGAATATATGAGCTTTGCACGTTCCATGATTCCTTGAGAAAATCATCAGTGAGAGGATGACTGAGGTTCCCAGACCTGATCCCACAAGCAAGGGGAGTGGGGCTGAAAAAGCGTTGCATCGAAGTTTAGACACATCTGTTGAGTCCACTATCCAGCCCGTTGCAGCTGTGTTAGGATGGCGTTGTTGATCTGAGGTTTCGCCGGCGTCTATGATTCGAGCTGTATACCCATCGCCACATCTAGTACCCAAGCTCCCACAGCTTGCCCACCATGCCCACTATGCCCATTCTCGTCTCGTTCCTGCCTTGTCTCCAATGCCAGGAGATCACGTGGGGCAACATATTCGACGTCCGAGAGCTGGCCTCACCAGGCATGGACGACCTCCGACACGCCCTCAGCTATGCGCGCTTATCTGTCACTCGGGTCACCTTTGCAGATAGGATAGCCCATGCTGTGCTGGCAGTTCCATATTATCCCTACAGTAGTACCCTGTGGTTGGCCCTTCGGGCCAACAGGTTTAGGTGGTCCCGGTGAAGTGTTTGGCACTTCGTGCCATCAGGTTTAGCGACGTCGATTATACATTTATTCTAACCCTAATATCGTTCAAGTAGTTTTTTTTCCAAAGTCCGACTGTCCCAAAAGAGCCTCACCCCTGTGGCTATGCTTATTTACAAATGTTTTCTTGCAGCCGTCGTAGAGAGTGAGAGGTTGCTTAAGGTTGGCGGTGTTTGAAATGCTGCACGGCCACCGGGAATTCCCTCCCCATGCCCTCGGATGTTGCCTCTCACTCGATTAGACGGGGCGAAGGAGCCTGGGTGCAGGCACAATAACAGCTTAAACACACCATATGCAGCCATTGCTACACAACTCTTCTGATGGTGTCTAGATTACGTTCAATCATTATTTACACATGTACAGACAGTTCTGCAACCTCTGATCCTGTATATTTACTGTTGTTGTTGTACACGAGCTGACACTTGCAATATCGTATCGCAAATGGTGGTGGATGACTGTAGTACAATGTTCATGTTCACAAGGCCTCATGATCAATTACCAGGTCTACATTCTTTGGGTCATATGGGTCACATTCATAGTGCCTTACACAGCGCGTTTACAAGGTTTAATTCGAGTGAAAATGTCTTCCAAAACATGAAGATTGTACATAAAGTATAATATCGAGGTAATATTTCAAGTTTTGTATAAATTTTCGACTATATTTGAAATATAATCCCAGTTTTGTAAACTTTAAATATTATGCTCTGGAAATATCTTGTAGCTTACTTCAAGTTCTGTTCGACGTTTAGCCAAGTACTAAACAGTTCTAATCGCGTCGTGTTATCAGGGAACCAGTATTTCCCTGATGTACACGTAGCACGAAACCAATATCGGATGAGGGTCATTCCAGTCAGCAGAGTCGTCGTAATAGGTAGCGACAACGTCGAGGTACAGATGTCATCAGCGAAAATGGACCGTGGCCGCATGGTCCGCTCCACTCCCGTATGCACATAGTACCACTCGCCTGAAAAGAACACATCTCCCAGACGATACACGCTGTGATTCAGTATTGCGACGATTACAGACGTTATACCGAAAAAAAAGACCGCTCGAGGTCATCGAATCGTGCATGGCATCTACATGGTCCGGCATCCCCTCACAGCAAACTCGACGCGCTCACGAGTCCTCGTCCGGTACCTCTTCGACCCGCGCAGAGCGACTGCCGGGACGCGACGAGTCGGGGGTGTCGTTGTCGGCGACCTCCTCGATATATGCCCCGCCATTGTCGGCGAGCTTCTCCTCTGGCGTCTTCCCGGCAACCGTCTTTCCCTTCTTCTTCTTCCCGCCCTTTTTCTTCGGAATGTCCCACTCCCACAACGGAACGAACGACTCGATCTGAACCCCATCGGTTTAGCGCAACGTCGCGAAAGCGTCTCACGGAAAGAAGAGACGCACCACGCCCACGTCCGCAAAGAGCTGCGGGAAGATCCAAATGCCGGGGGGGACGACGACGATGGAGACGATGTAAAAGACGAGCCGGACGATGGCGAGCGCGAAAAAGGCGCCGATGAGCCCGAGCATGCCCACGCTCACGTACCACACGCCCTGACGCATGACGCTCGGCCACAGCGGGAACATGACGCCGGCGAGCATGATCGCGACCATGAGGAGACCGCCGGCGTATGTCGTCCACTGCGAGCCCTCGTAGAACCAGGCGAAGTACCCGTCGGGCTCAAAGGACTGGCGCGGGAGGACGGTGACGTGGCGCGGGGAGGCGGCGGCGGAACCGGTCGGGTCGCCGCGGTCGACGCGGAGGTAGAACGCGTAGGGGATGATGGAGGTCAGGAGGGCGAGGGCGTCGGCCTCGTTCGTCACGGGCGGGACGTTTTTGAGCTTGGCGTAGGCTGGCGAGAGGAGAGCCTTGACGGCGGACCTCCCTGGGACGTCGTTGGAAACGGAGGACGACGGGACGAGAGGGCAGCGCGGGCGCACCTTTGAAGTAGTCGATGCGTTTGCCGTTGAGTGCGCCGACCCGAATTTTCATGCCGGACTTGCTGCTGCGTAGAAACTGAGCGACGTTGCGAGCGTCTGGAGGAGCGCGAATCTGCTGCGAGTGTGCCGTCGACATTGTCGGGCGAGGTGGTGAAAGGCGATGGCAAAGAACTTGACGGACTGCTTAGTCAGCCGGCCACGACTTTCACCAATGCTGCTCCGTTCGCTAGTGCGACCCTCTGCGAGTTGTCTTCTTCCCCGGCGCGGTTTTCTGTACTGACTCGCGGCCTAGTCTGTGCTCGTCCGGAGCGCGCTTTCCGGCCGTCGATGTCTCTCCCAGGAGGCCCGCGCCAAGATTCAGACCGCCGTCCTCGAGTCCCCCGTGGTGCTCTTCATGAAGGGCAACCCACAGATGCCCCAGTGCGGCTTCTCGCGTGCGGCCGTCCAGGTCCTCGACATCCACGGCGTTCCCCCAGAGAAACTCAAGACATACGACGTCCTCGAGGACCCGGAGCTCAGGAGCGGCATCAAGGAATTTTCGTGAGTCAGAGCGTGTTCGAACGCGGCTCGGTCTCACTCGTTGTCTTAGGGAATGGCCGACGATCCCGCAAGTATACGTCAACGGCGAATTCGTCGGCGGGTGTGACATTCTACTCGGGAGTACGTCCCCGTCCGACCGTCTGTTTTACGGGCTGAATTCGTTGCAGTGCACCAGTCCGGGGAGCTGGAGTCGCTGCTCGAGAAACACGGCGTCATCCCAAAGATCGCTGACGAGTCGTCGTCGGAGACCTCGTCATGACCCTCGATGTATCGTTAGATTTTACTGCACTCGATAGACTCTGAATCCAATCTCATTTCGCACTACTCCATTGTCTAACCCACTGTAATGAGACGTGTAGGCGACTATGATGCCTCCTCCTCGTCCTCGTCGCCCGACACCTCGGCGTTTTCCTGTCCGACCTTGGCCATGAGTTGTGCCAAGTCCTGTTCCTCCGTCTCCGAGACCGCTTTCGGCTGAGAAGAAAGCTCGAGCACCGCCAAAAAAAAAGAAAAAATCAAAAGCGACGGCTCACCTTCATCTTGACGACCAACGCGCCCCCTTGCGTCTCGATCGTACTCTGTATCGATTCGATGGCGCGTTCCAGCCGGTCGATCGCGACGTACTGACTCAAACGTCACCCCGCGTCGGGTCGCACGTTCGAGCCGGATCGACGCACCTTGTCCGTCGCGTTCGTGCTGAGCACGTACAACGGCGGCGCGACCAACTTGGCCTTGATCGGGACCGTCTCGTTGCTCTCCTTCTCGCCCGCCCTCAACGCCTTCTTGATCGCGTCGATCCCCGAATGCGTGTAACACGTCAACTCGATGTCCGCGCGGAGCTTGATCGGCTGGGGTGTCAGCCGCCGCGCGATCGTGCTCGTGAGCGCCGCGATGGTCGCCTCGCCCGGCGGATTCGGGAGCGTCGCGAACACCGTGTCTTGTTCGCTGTGCTGCCCGCGTCAGCTGCGCCGGGGGTTGAGGGGGGGGGAAAACTCACGTCAGAGCCAACTTGAAGGCGTCGTAAGGATGTCCGTACGCCTTGCCGACCGGCCACGCGACCTGCTCGTACAGCTTCTCGAGGCGGGCTTCCTCGCTCGACCCAGGGGCGTCCTCCACCGGTACCTCTTCCCCGGGCGTCGACACGTCCGCGGCGGGGATCTTGGACGCGACGTGTCGCATGATCGAGGCCACCGCCTTCGATTTCATGTACCGCTCTTCGCATTTGGTGATGTCTTCGGGCGACACACGGCGTTTCGAGAGATCGATGTACCCTGACGCGGGGTCAGCGCGCGACGCGGGTGCTACGAGACGCACCCTTTTCGCGGTCCACTCTGAGCACGACGACGACCTCGTTCCGGCCCACGCGGATGAGTTTTTGGATGGATCGAATGCGTCGTCGAGAGAGCTCCGAGAGGAGAATCATGCCTTCGATGTTGTCGTACTCGAGCTGTGGGCAACGGCGTCGATCGGCATGGGCTGACGGATGGGGCGACCACTCACGAGCTTGACATAGGCGCCCATCTCGGCGATCTGACGTACTTGAACCATGACGAGCTCGTCGACGTCTGGATATCGTTGCTCGTAGTACCGCATTCTTCGTGTTCTGACTGAGCGTCAGAGCGAGACGGAGGCAGCGACTCGACAACTCGTATCCTTCGTTACGTAATGCTATGTAGACGGGATCTCTACGTCCTCGTCCTCGTCTGATCCATCGTCCGTAGGAACCGTAGCGTGATTCGGATTCGGGACTAAGAGGTCCTCCGTGCTCACAGAAGCACACCCTGCGGTCCAAAAAAAAATGAATCGAGCGCTGATGCCGGAAGAACCGACGCACCCTCGTCCTTGGACTTGTCCCTGCGCGCGTCGTACGTCTGCGCGAGCTCGGCGAGGATCGCGTCTTGCGCCGCGACGACCTCTGCCGCGGACGTGCACGCTCTGTACCGTTCCAGGTAGACCCTCGAGAGCGTCAGTCAGCGCGAGAGGGAGGGTTGAACCGGCACACCCGTTGACCTTCCAGAAGGCCTCGCCCCACCCGAAGGCGCTCAACAGCGTCTCGGCGTGCGCGTCGAACCCCGTGACGTAGAACGCGGCGGCGAGCGCTTCGACGCAGTTGAGTCTCCAGGGCCGGCCGTAGTTGGTCGGGTTGGTCGCGACGAGGTACGGGACTGCCGCAGTGCTGCGTGAGTCGATAAGGGAAAGGACGGGGAAGACGTACGCAGGCGTTCGTGCGGGCTCGCGATCTTGGAAAAGGGAACGTCGTCGAGGCGCGCCCAGGAACACTCGACGACCGCGAGACCGTCACGCGCGACGAGGTCCCTGTCCGCTGGGCTCACGACCAGCGCCGCCTTGGGTCTGGCGAGGGTTGGGCGCCGGTCAGCGCGACGTGCCGCGATATCGGATGGCCCCGACTCACGAAACGACCACCCCGCGGAATCGTACGCCCACGCGGAGCTCGGCGACGAGCCCGAGTCGGGCGAGTTTCTTGCCCGAACATTTGCGCGGGTCGCAGTGGTCAAAATCCTGTCACGCCGCGTGAGCCCGAGTCGATTCGAGCAGGGGCGCACTTACCCACATCGCTACGGGGACGTCGATCTTTGGCGGCTGATCGGCTGCGTCGCCTGGTCTTGGATCCGAGTCTTGCTCGGCGTATCGGTCGACGCGGACGCGGCGCGCCGTCGACGTCTGTTTCTTCTTCCCCATTGTCGACTAAGTACGTTCAGGTCGGGATCGTAAATGAATCAAAGTTGCCTCACGTGACCTCAACCCATTTACTCCCGCTCAACCGGACGGTCAGCTGGGACCCACAACGCACTGGACATGTCTACAGCCATCCACGTCCCTGTCCTGGCTCGCATAGCGACGTCCGCACGTGGCCTGCGAACATCTACTGGGAGAACTTTACTTCGGGGTCGGTCGTGTCGGAGCGACCTAGACCACCGACGAGCTTTCCACCAACTAGTGTGGCGGTCGTCGTCACCGCGCGCACCCATACAACGTTCTCTAAACACGCCAAGCATGACGCCGCAACCTCACCGTTGGCTACATTCGTCTAGCGGTACGCACACGTTTTCCTCTCACGCATTTTCCGTCTGACCCATTACCGCAGCACGACGACACGGTAGCATCGCGCGTCCGGCTCCCGGAACCGGGTTCGTGTCCTACGCTTCGTTTTTTTCTTTTTCTTCCACCGGTGGTCGTTCTCATTCGGTTCGTCCCGCAGCGTCACCCTCCACTTCAAAGACCACAAGGGCAACCTCATCAAAACCATCGAAGCCAACGAAGGCGACGACGTTCTCTCCCTCGCGCACGCATGGGACATCGACCTCGAAGGTACCTTTCCCCCCTCGTACCCCCGTCTCGTGCTTGCGCTCACGCTCGACTCGGTCCGGTCCGTCATCACCCCAGGCGCCTGTGAAGGCTCGATCGCCTGCTCGACTTGCCACATCATCCTCCCGCCCGACCACTTCGACCGCCTCCCAGAGCCTTCGGACGACGAGAACGACATGCTCGACCTCGCGTTTG
>JBBPMC010000067.1:0-50231 GCA_038090115.1 Strobilomyces echinocephalus | reverse complement strand
ATTGGTCTGATGAGTTGTATCAACGAAACAGGCCGGTGGAGAGACATCTCTCCCCACTGTCACCAGTTTCCACAACTCGGTCACTCGCCACCTCGCTTCGCTCGGCGGCTCGCTCCCCCCTCCTAACACGACGTGCTCCCCGTCGACGAGGAATGCAACACAGTGGACGTCGTCTGGACTGCAGCCGTTGACTGCCTAGTTCTCTGATGTCTACCGCAGGGGGCCTGCGACCGCCGCGATAGTATTAGAGCAGATAAAGCCTCCGCCCGTGCGAGCCCGTCGACGTCTCATAGACCCTACAAAATGGGACTCGGCCTATCTCAAAGGCGTGTTCTTGGACGCCGTTCCAGTGCCGGCCCCTACATCGACGGGCGCGCTTGAACCTGGTGGCGAGGACGAGGACGATTCCGAAGGTGATGCCTCTTCCACTTCGACCCGGCCTGAACCTCAGTCTGTGGCTCAACAAACGCTAGCAGCCGCTCTCCCCACCTCTTCACCGATACGGGACGCAACCACGGAATCTATTCATGTACGCAACGAAGCACACGCTGCCTTCGCGATGCTGGGCCAGATGTTCGGGGACAAGGAGGACTGGGATGGGGGAGAAAGCGTCGACGACATGGATGTCGTGGAGGACGGGGGAGCGAGGGACGTACAGATGCAAGACGTTGAAGAAGATGACATCGAGATCGTGCCTCGCGACTTTGGGCTGGGAAACAAAAACGTCAAGAAGGACAAGGGAAAAGGGAAAGAACAGCTGGCGAACGTTGTTCGTTTCGCCCACGAGGACGACACCGGTGCTGAAGCGACCCACGTCGAACTGGAGGACGCCCCGCATATAGCTGAAGGATCAGCGCAGCCAGCGAAACCTGGCCTTCGAACAAACCTCAAGGCCCTGTTCGCACCAAAAGAAGACGGTTTGTTGCGTTCGTTCTCTTGGAATCAAATTTCTGAATGATATTTTTTTTCAGCGTCTTTCTCTCTTGTGGATCACCTTGCCCTCGACCTCGACTTGGAACTCAACGCTGACGTTTTCGGGATTGGTGCACCCCCAGATGCATCACAACGACATAATCACCCGTCGCAGCCGATCGCGTCGATGCTTCAGGTCGCAGAAGTCCCTGCTACGAAATCGGCCCCGAAAGCTCGCTCCCGAATGACGCTCGATCCTTCGTTCCCCTTGCTTTTCCCCCTACCAGATTCGCTCCCACATCCACGCTCGTCCACGACTGCGTCTCGCCACAGCACGCCATCGTGCGTACTGTTCCCGTCATCCACGCGCGTTCGCGGTTTGCATCCCCTTTCGTCGAGTGTCGCCTTCACCCGTCCGCCCCAAGAAACCCCCGAGTCTATTCGCGAGAGGTGGGAAAAGGACAAGGTGTCGTTGACCCGCGAGTGGAAGAAGGCGTGGCACGATGCGAGAGGGAGTAACAGGGGGAGGGCCTGGGGAGCTGGTGGTGACGTTGGCGGGGTTTACTGAAGACGGGACGCTGGGCCAGCCAACCTGCATGAGGCCACGACGTCGTCGTCGTCAGGCATTCGAACCCCCTTGTCGCTGCCATTTGGAGCGACGTTTCTTAGTTCTGCGCTCGCGGTCGAAGATCTGTTGGGCGTTTCAGCTCGCATGACCTGTGTCAAAGGTCGTTCATCCGGATTGTTCTCTCTCATACCGTTCCGGCATCTAGCAAAAATACGTAGTTGTTTTCTGGGAACGATGGTTCGCAAAATAGAGGCAAAGACCACTATTCTACCATACCTGGTGCTCAGTGATGCGCGTCGATTACCCCGCTTTTGACGCGTCGGAGTTCAGCTCCTTCCAATACACATTCAACATCGCCCCCTCCGAACCGTCTTGCAGAGCAAGCGCACGCACATTCACTTCCACTTTCCTCTCGTTTGAAAGCAGGTCATGTTCCCCTTCATCGCTTCCAACACCATCATCGCGTTTATCACCCTCTACCTCTGCCCTCACGCTGAGCGCGTCAGGAAGATTCGACCGGGGTCTCGCACGCTCGTCTACACGCGGCACCGATGCATCCAACGCCAAGCTCGCCAGACCGTGGGGCGTCATAAAACACGCATACAGCGTCGACCACAACACGTCGACCACGAGCGTCCCACGAGCAGCGGTACGGAACGGAAACAAAGTCACGCCTTCCCGCAAGAACGCGACCAGAACCAGAGCAGGGGCAGAAAAAGCGTTGGCAAGGTCCCGAGCGGCCACGCCCACCGTGCGACGGCGTCAGAACGGCCAGCCCACGCCCGAGCCCACCGGCGACGCGTTTGCCTCGAAGACGGTGTACGTCACGGGGCCCAACGCCTTTGCGCTGTTGTTGCCCGGGAATCCAGGAGGTACGCGACACGTCTTTTTCCCATGTCTGTCACTGACGCCGCCCGCTTCAGAGATGGTGTCCGACGCAGAAGAAGACGGCATCGCGTTTTGTACGGACGAAAGCGGGTGCGGAAACCCGTTTCCGAGCGGGTTCATCACGGGGGCGTCGTACGCGGCGGCCGCGGGCGGATCGTACGTGCAGGTGAGTTGATCAGGAACGACGGACGGCGAGCAGGCTCGTGGGCTGACGACCGATCGTTGTAGATAACGGGTTGCATGGACGCCACCAAGTCTCCGTTTGCGGGCGACAGCGACGGCGGACAGTCCAACGTCCGGTTCCCGAATGGCGCACAGTGCACATTTGGAGGGTACAGTGCCAGCTTCATCGAACTGTGAGCTCGGCGTCTTTGCGCGCGTGGGGCCGGCTGACGGACTCTGCGACAAGATCGAACCGTCGGCGAATCGGTTCTGTCTGCGATGTTGCAAGGACGCGGACGATCAGCAAAACTGTGATTCGCATCGGGATCGAGATAGGTGTCCGGCGGCGGTCCCTGGTACCTATGATTTCGGGCAGGTCGGTTGCTCGTGATTCGTTTTGTTCGCCAGTGATCCAAGGTCACGCTGGGCCGTGTACACTCACTCAGCGTCTTTGGTAGATTTAGAATACTCACCCACTACTTGTACGGTTCCGTTCGGGGTCACCAAAACTGTAAAATCTCCATATCGAACCCTCGAAATATGAGCTCGTGCCTCTGGTACAGAAAATGTAAACATGATGAGGATGACCGCGCCTTCGTGCCGCATGACTCATATTCAACCTCTAGACCGGTACTCATCGAGTCCGACCAACACTGAACTACGACCGCGTTTCTTATCAACGTTGCTGTCCTCCTTGAATACCCAACGGCCGACTGTCACATGTACAGTGACGACATGATGGAGGACAAGGCACTCATCAAGCTGAGGTCGCCCCAATGATACAGGAAGTTCTCGGCAAGTCCGCGTGGCCGAACCAGTACACAAGCATGTTGGTGCGGACCATTCATGAGAGCCAAGGGACTCAGACTCGGAGACGCTGAATATGTGGGTTCCTGCGTGCTGACATGCTTGTTCTTGCGGAGGTTGCCCGGAAAAACTCGACATGCCCCAGCACACTTCGTGTCGATCCGGGCGTCGCCGCGATGCGTCCGATGCGTCCGTGCTAGAACGACGAGTAGGTGCTTTACGTTCTCGTTGGCACTCTATCGAATTTCCGTGGTGAATACACATTGAATTCTATGCAGGTGTTTCCTGATGCTTACCTTTTCCCTGGCGTCCAATGACTCGGCTTGAGCACCCAGAGGTGTATCTCGTCACAGACGAAATGCCTTAGCTGGTTGTTAAGAGATCGACGTGGACCACTCGCCTTTCAATTCATCTGTCGTTGCCACACCAAGTCGAGCCCCATGTGGTCGGCGTCTTCCCCAGGGAGGCCAGCGGAATGGACAGTCCAACGGAAATTCCCGTGGCACAGCTGTCTTTCGAGTGCCATAGGTCAGGAACGCCTGTAGACGTCGTTTTTTTCAGCTAGGTGACGTCGTGTCAACCGCTCAACAGTATGATGTCCCGGCAGGACGAAGACAACGAACGTGCAGTCGACGGAATTGCGCAGTAAGGCCCGCCTGAAAATGAATGCAGGGCATGAGTCTCCAACATACTATAGCTAGGGCAGTGACGTACGTTCTCAGCTGCAATTTCTCGCCAAAGCGCGCGAACGCTATCTCCTCGAATCTCCAGTCTACGGTAGCCTCGTCAGCGCGTTTGGAATCCCCGTTTGGCATTCTGATCGAACAACGGGATATATGCGAAGGCATCGTGCTCAAGACGGAGCAGAGGTTGGAGAGGAAGACGTACCTCAACGCGATGCAGAGGTTAGCCCCCCGTTTTCGTGGACGGCTCTGCGCAGCTGCTCCTGCCTCAGGCCCCCAAGTCCCTCAGCTTCCGGAACTGCTTGGGCGGCCGTCCAAATGCCGCGTCCTCCATCGAGCAGGATCGATCATCTAATGTAGAGGGCGGGGGTCTCTTACGTTCGTGAGCACTTGCCGCCCGGGACGACTGCCCAGTGGCGCGCATCAGAGTATTACTGGAGCGCGTTGGAAAGCTCGGAAAACCCGTCGATACGTCGAGCGTCCTCTTTGCAAGAGGAGGGCCTTCACTAGAGGCAAGGGAGGTGGTTTGTCGTCGGTCGCGAGAAACTAACTGGGCTACGCACCGACGGCGACCCTAACGTCCACGACGTTGGGGAGTGATATGCTAACCCTTTTTTCTTGTGTCAGTTGATTGGATCACCGTCTCCGTCTTCATCGAACATGAGGGTGAATCGATGACCCTGAGACTGCGCTCGAGCTGGGCGGTTTGCAGGTCCTTGGTGTGCCCAGGTTGCACTGCGACCACGCAGACCTGCCAAGGAAAGGGGATGTGGCGAGCAGAAACGTGTCGCTGAGAAAGAGGAACAAACCTTCGACCGCGTCAAAACGTTGATCGGACTGGTCTTGCTCGCGCTCTGTGCGCTCGGCAAATTCGACCGCTCGACCGCTAGTGCGACGTCAACGAGCGAAACGACAACATCGGCGTATAGGGCTTCAGATACCTCGACCACGGCTGCGCGTGATCCGTGGCTTCGTCTCTTGGTACCATGCTCGGGCGATTTCGCTGAATGCAGAACGACTCGTTTTCTTCTCCTTTCGTAACGCTGAATTCCGACGACACCACCTCTTTCGTCTGTTTCAGCCTACCATGTTCAAAGAACGGGAACTTCTGCCCGCAAGTTGTTCCCTGTGAGCGTGTCTTTGGCAAGTCTTCTTCAATGTTTATGGCTGATGTTGAGGTGCATGATTATGTAACCCGATCCTCCGGTTGCGGACCCCTTGAGGTCAATTCCACTCTACACTCTACAAAGAAACCCCACCCGAAGGCCTATCTACACCATGTTTCTTTTACTTCCTTCGCCGAAACCGAACTAGGATCCTACTAGCATGGCCTCGTGGTACGTCCGATCTCATTGTACCCCATCTCCGCACCCAAACCCGCCCCGTAGATCACCCTGGGTCATCCTCGGTGCGCTCTACGTCGCCCACGCCATCTCTTCCAGCTTCTAGTCCACAAAGGCCTCGTGAGTCCGTTCGTTTCACACACCCCCACAGGACTCGACTCGCTCACTCCGACCGGCAGACTCGAACAACGGGGGATCACGGTCTCGCGAGAGGGCGTCGCACTCAAGACGCAGCGGCGGTTCGACAGGGAGGCATACCTCGATGCGAGATGCGACGCAGAGGTGAGCCCGCTTCTCGGCGTTCGGCTCCGTTTCTTGGGGCCACAGAGGCCTCGTCAAGGCGCTCGGCGCTTCTTCCTTTGGACCCGAACCGAACCAAGAGGCGTTTTTGCCATCCCGAAGGCGAGCGTCGGAAGCATCTCCTTGAACAGCTGGGGTCTGCGCTGCGTCGATCACGCTCGGGAGAGCGGGAGGGGTAAATGGCGGGGTTGAAAAAGAAGGAAAAGACGACACGGGCCCACTGGTCTCGCCACTTGTATATAACTCGCTGATCTCTCGCTTTATATGATCATGATCCAAAGACGAGGAGATGAGATTCGCCCGCCGCGTCAACATTCGATGCCGGTCATGAACATGTCCTACAACTCATCCCCGACTGCCTAGACTGCCGGTGCGCCCGAACCGCCGCCCGCCTCGCCTTCTTGGCTCTCTCTTCAGCGTCTTGCGCCACAACGGGTGGCCCTGCGCGACAGCTGCAGCCTCCTCGTACACCCCTAAGTCCCGTCCGCCCAAACGCCGTGTCCTCCAAAGCGCGCCATCCCGAGCCCCCAGCTTCATACCCGGCCCCAGGACCCGGTGAGCACGATCGTTTGAGGGGCACCCGCAACGCCGTCTCCTCCGCCTCCATCTCCCCCTGCCCATCGCCCGCCCCAGTCCCCGCGGTGTCGTCTCCCATCGTCACCTCGAACGCCCCCTCGTCTGCGGCCCCGAATAAACCTGCGAGCTCGAACAGCTTAGAAAACACAGACACGATCTGCACCTGGCCGACCGATTCGGCGCCGGGCGCGATCGTCCCCCCGGACGTCGAGGGTGTCATCGAGGGGTGGATCGCGGGCGGCAGCAAGCACGTCCGGGGTGCCGCCCTGTCGTTGTCGTCGTCACGCGTCGTTACCGCTTGGTCGGGCGAGGAGGAAGAGACACGGACCCAGAGGAACCTGCCGCTGCTCGGCGCTAGCGTGGTCAAAAACTCGAGCGTGTCGGAAAACTCGGGAAGACAGTAGATCTCTCGTAGCGTCACGCGCTCGGTTCGCGAGAGAATCTCTTCCACTGAGACGGGGAACGTGGTGGATCGTTGGTCTGGGAGGAACAAACGAGGATAACGCACCGACGGGGATCGGATCGTCGATGTCCTCGACTTGATCATGTTGCGGAGTAATACACTGCACTTTTGGCGTGGGCTGACCACACCATCGTCCGTCTTCGTCGGGCACGACACCGGGTGAATGGATGATCTTGATGCCTCGCTCGAGCTGGGCGGTTTACAGGTCCTTGGTGTGTCCAGGTTGTGCTGCAGACCTGCCACAAAATTAAGTAAAAAAATGGGCACGTAGAGTAAAGATCGAGATGCAGGAGCGAACCTTGGAGCGCTTCATGGAGTTGATCAGACTGCTCTTGCCTACGTGGAAACCCGATGACGCTGACTGTGACGCTCTGTGCGCTCGGCTTGTCAGCCTTGAGGAGCCGCAACAGTGCCGGCGCCGTCGCGCTCGACAAATTCGACCGCTGGTGCGACGTCGCTGAGCGAAACGGCAACGTCGGGGCATAGTGCCTCAAATACCTGAATCACGCCTGCGCGTTCCCCCTCGGAACCAAATCTGTCCGTCTCATCGAAAGGCGAGGGAAAAAAGGGTGGGAGGTAACGCACCGATCTTGACATCTTGTTGAGCACGAACACCAACCGCTTGCCCTCGCTCTCCCGTCTGTGAACCTCCTCCTCGACGAGTCGATTTCGGCAGCTTTCGGGGTCTCGCTCGTCGATGACCTTGTGGAGCATGCGGACTTGGTGTCGGCAGAGCTGTTCCTTGGTCTTTGAGTGGCCGTCCGGGCTCGCGCTCGCAGGAAGATGCGAGCGAGGAGAGCGTCGGTTCCGAAGCCATCGTTGCATCTGGGTCCGTGCGTGAGGGCGGCTACGCGGGGTCATGGCGTGCGGCGTAGCACCATCTAGCGAGAGGAGACTCGCCGAACGCGCTCTCGACTTTTCTGTGTTTCGGATCTTGAGATCAGGCAACTTGGGCACGCCGGGGTCTTTCTTGAGCTCTGAGGGGGTCCGGTTTTAGGGACGCATCAGGGTAGTAGGGATGGGACGCACTGGGTTTGTGTGGGAGGGCGAACTTGTGCGGTTCTGGGCGTTGGATCGGGGCACGAGACGGGTGATCGTGACTCGTGTTTTCACTTGCCCGGCTCGACTCCGTCCCGGGCCGAAGAGCGCCGTCCTGCATGTCCTTGGTCACCGGTCACCTCCTCTTCTCTGTCCACACCTCCTCGGCCCACATCACCTGGTAGCCCCACCCTTCCCCATGGCACCAGACGCGTATGGCATGTCGTTGAGTTTGATCGATTCCATGGATTCCTCTGTATCGGATTCCATAAGCGTCCACCCCAGCGCCGAGATATCAGCACCTACCGACGTGTTCCATGACGTTCATCACCCGGAACACCGTCACCCCAGTCTGCACCATGACTCCCTCCAACAGTGCGCTCTGAGTTCTTGGAACTTGCTCTGGCAGTCGGCGATCTTGGCGTCGACATCCGACATCGTATGTTCTGTCGCCCGGATCCCTGGAGACAATGTGAACGGTCGTCACAAGAAGAGAACGGCGACGGACAGAAGCTTTTCTGCTTGGCGTATGTGGCGATGAAGTTGCCACACTCCGTCACCTGCTTGATCAGAACCATGATAGTCTTCGCGTGCTTTTTGATCGCCTTGAGAAAGTCGACGTCGTTCATCGTGCCTGCTAAGCGAACGATCTCCTTGTCACGATTTTTCTGGCTTAGGAGGACCTTATCGACATCATCAGCGAACGACGACCAAGTGAGCTCGACATGACAAACCTTGTGTGCAGCCGACAAAACAGACCAAGTCAGCGAGCGACCCATACGGGTGAATCTGTGTAGCATTCAGACCGAGACGTAACCGAGACGCTGGTAGCCACGTACTTTGATATTGGACACGATCCTGTGACTTGCTGTATTCTCTGCCACAGAACAGGCCACGTATTCTCGAACGCCTGTTCCGCTACTGCGGCAATGGGTGAATCAGTAATTTTCTGTGTCGCGGTAACAGCCCTTGAGCCGGCCTCGACAGTTGAATGTATGCTGCCGACGGTGGCGGGGGTGACACTGAGTGGGCTGAGGGCTTCGTTTGTCCTAACGATGGCATCCATAGCTTGACGTTAATCTGCGTCGACAGCCACACGTGGCTTGGCGGTCAACGTGAACTTGATGGCAACCCTGACGAGATCGGAAGTAGTCGAGGTATCCTTGCAAAGAGTAGCTTCGAAAACTGCACGGAGCGAGGAGGGAGTTGACGACGGACCTGTATCGCGCGCTGGCCATGCGTTCCGTACGAGCTCTTTGACCTGTCCTACGGTCGTTTCTGGATCAAAAAACTGCGGTTTGCGGTACCCAGAGACGAGAAGGAACATGAGCGAGACTTGAGGGGTTTGTGCAATGGGCGGCTCGACGGGGACTTGAGTGGCTCCCGCTGGTGCGTCCGGGGTAGGTGTCGCGGACAGAAAGAGGGCGGTGGCTTCAGTGGCGGGAGTGGTATCCTGTACAGCAAACGCAGCGGGGAGGGTGGTGATGGAGGGTACACGGGCAGAGGCAGCGAGTCGACATCGATTCTAGTGTATGGACGGCTGCGTGTCGTGTGCCGACGAGGGACATTTGGAGACCGGCTCGAGAGAGCCGCTGAAGGTGAGACGCAACACAGCCACCATAAGCAAAGACACTTCCGTCATCGGAAGAAGACCGTTCTCGGAAGATATCTCGGAAGCAGACCTATCACCGTAAGTGACACATACATCGGCGCCTACACCGATTGGACTAAACTATTCTGCGACTGCAGAACTTGTTCAGACATCGCTGTAAGCGTTCTATAAAAATTTCAGCACCAATTACCTACATTTTCAGAAAATGCCCCACCTTCTACACCTCTCCACGGAGCTTCTCGCCATGGTTGCCCGGAACATGGATGCAGAAACGTTACGGAACTTTTGCCGCGTTAACCGTCATATCAACACGGCCGTGCAAGGCGGCCCACGGCTACGCGTATCTTTTTCGCAGAATACCGAAGATTCTGTCTGTCCCAGGTTGCTTTGGGGCCAACGCCATCCTCCTGTGGAGTGCAGTTGCACGCCTGTCGCGCAGGCAATCCGCCACAATCGCATCCAGCGATTCTCCAGACATTTGGACGTGCCCCCCTGTTCTCTCCTTCGTTCTGTAATCTCTCTCGACGTCAAACTGTCCCGAAATCCACCTGGCATATGGGGCATGGATATGGACTTACTGCCCACCATTGCGGAGATACGGAACATAGTTCCGCGCCTTCCGCACCTCAGGGAGGTAACTCTGACTTTAGAGGGCGCCTACGTAACGGAGTTCTGGATATTCAAGAAGGGGCACAAGGCGATGAAGGAGGAAAGGGAGGTTGAGCGCTTGAGAGATATCTGCAGGCTCTGCGCGATAACCTTCATATACTGTACTATGTAAACGTTTGCACAACATGAAATGCTTCGGTTCCCTCTCCTCTCTAATGAATTTTGTCCTGCTTCATCTAGAAGAATTATTAGACCCTCGCGATCGACGCGGACATTTGATGCAAAAATCCTCTGCACCTGATCCTGAAGCATCTGCTTCCGACTCTCAGTCATCTGAATAGCCACGAGTCTCTGGCCATTCCCGTCTGAACTTCCGTCTTCACCCGTTTACTTATCGTCTTACGCGCACTCTTACTCGTCATCCACTGCGTCAAAATCCCGTCGCTCTTCAATGGATTTTCCCTTCTTCTCTGCGTACAGCGTTTTCCGTGGTTCCGGTGATGCGTTTTGGCAAACCCTTATGGCACTCCGACGCCACTTCCGTGACTTCCGGAAGTGTGCCTGCGACTGGGAGTACTAGATCACCTTGACGGGAGACGTGAACGGACGCATGAATGAGTGCGCCCTGGCGGTAGAGAAGTAACCAGATGAGCAGAACGGATATTATGGATACGGGCAGTGCGACTGTGAACCAACTGCCTCAATCAAGTTGGGGCTCCATGAAACCGATAGCGATGAGGTTCTGAGGCAACGAAATGGGCGAGCTTTGACCGCCGATGTTGGCAGCCAGCGCAATCCCTAGCTATGGTCGGTCTATCCGGTCTGCGCAGAGTGGACTCACGATCAAGCACGGCGCGAAAGCGGCCCTCGCAGCGACTTATGCGAATTAACGTGAAGCAAAGCGCGGGCGCGGCGACATTACTAATGATCGTTGAGCCTGGAGAAAAGTGATACAAAATTACGACCCACCTGATCCACATGCTGGCGAAACACGACACGGCCATAAAGGCCAAAAGAACCGTTCGAGGCTTCGATCCGGCCATGCTCAACAGGCGGGTGATCAGTATTCGGTCGATGTTCGTCTTGCTGAGTGCGACCGCATGATCGTGGGCGAAAACATGGCTGAAAATACGTGTCTGCGAGGCACTCATCAACGACGTTGGTTGGACGGCGAATCCGCGACTCACTTGGTCGCATCGGACGTCGACAGTAGCACGAATGGCACGAGGGTTAGGTTACCTAAACTGCGTCAGCACGATCGTGATACCCGGCATGTCATGAACCGACCTCAGACGCACACATGATCGTGATGAACATCAGGATAGCGAAGCACTTGTTTGCTTCGGGGCCATCCTTGACGACCTTCGTGTTCATGAGTACTACGAAGACGACGACCACAATCATAAGGAATACTCTGTTTCGTCTCAGCCTGAACCCCCCCGAGTGGCGTAGGGATATCGACAAGGCCATGCTCTTCCTCCCGAACAAGAACGGCCCCACCCATCATGTCAGCAGCATCTGTTGCTCCATGATGCTCCTGCGCCAACATCTGGCGCCAGACGATGTTGCGTTCCCAGGCTATATGCTCCCGTTGATGAACTTCGAGCTGTTGTACAGCGGCACTCTGGCCGTCGCCACTGACACACTTGGCGTATAGCGTGACGAGGCGATTCATCGCCTCTGCGAGCTTGTCCTTGGAACTCTGGAGGTAGGTCGACTACGTCGTGCAAGTATCGGTCCTTGAGCTTTACCATACGTCACATAAACGACGAACAACATGCCGCTGGTGCGACTCACTTCGTTGCACGTGACTTTGTCATACCTACGATGGTTCCTCGTGGACGCAACTCGGCACGTACTTTTTCAATATCTTGCGAAAACCAGGAATGGTTGACTTCGACGTACGACTGCAAAGAGGAAAAGGAAACATAGAGGTCGGTGATCCTGCGCTTGAACAAGTTGAAGAGACGAATGTCCCAGGCGTACTTGGCAGTCCACACGCTCTCTGTCTGGTTCGAGGTGGTGTTGTCCCTCACGCCCATGAATCTGCCGGCGATGCGGCCCATCGGTGATTTGCTGGCACTGTTGCCGCGCGATCGAGACGAGGACGGAAGGGCGTCGGGATCAAAACCGTTCTCAGCGGATTAGAGGACACGCTCCAGCGATGACCGGACGGAGCATTCCGCGCGCCTCGCTGGTTAATGCGGAGTCCAGACAGGCCGAGGTTACGCTCACCTGACCCTCTGCGGGGACGAGGACGAAAGCTGACCGAGCTAGACTCTCTCCGGCGCCGCTTCGGGACGGTTTCATCCTCGAAACGGACGTGGTATGGCGATGGGATATCGACGTGGCAAGTGGTAGCGTCCCCGTCGTGATCGCGAGACGAGGGAGAGGGGACGATGGCTCATCGCCGTCGGTTGCTTCCGAGAGTCTCTTCCGAATAAATTTGCTTCCGAAGATTCGCTTCCGAGAGCAACTGCCAAGATAAGTTACTTCCCGGAGCCGGTGCTTCCGAGACACAGTGTAGTAGCTAAAGCGGGGTTTCTCCAAGTAGATGCCATATCTGTTTGTTCATTGTGTTGAAGTGCCTTATTTTGTTCTTCTCTGAGACAGCCTAGGTACACATTGGCCATTTTTTTGTATTACGGGTATGAACGTTTACCTAGTTCTCCGATGTCTACCGCAGGGGGCCCACTGCATCATGGCCAAGTGCCAACTACAGCCGATCGCAAACCCATCGACACACTGCCAGCTCGTTGGCCACACACCCACGCTCAGGAGCAACGATGCGACCGTATCGATCGGCCTGATATGGTCATGCAACTGTCAATACGCGTACGTATATTGTTTGTCTCCTCACTTTTTTCGCGAAGTATCTAATCCATCAGTACCACAACGTGGCACGAGGTGCGTGGCATCTCTACTCACTCCCCTCACCTATCTAACGACTCCACCGTCCGAGTAGCCGACTAGACGAACCCGAAGCCGGCGAGGATCAACGCCGTCGCCTGCACAGCAACGCCTCGATCGACAACAGGGACGAGGAGGACTAGGAAGAGGGTGAAGAGGGTGAGCAGAGAGCGGAGGTCGACCCAGCAGGTGCGTGACGTGCCGGATCGCACTCCTCGCCATCTAACGACGCGCGCCATGCAAGTCGCCACGCAGACGATGCGAGGAGAACGCGAGGGCAGCGAGGACGTGAGAAGGAGGTCCCAGGTACGTGGCGCGGCGACTCGCTCCCCCTCGTGTCCTGACAACCCCCGACCACGGCGCAGTCGCCTGCCCGGCGACACCTGGACAAGGATGGCAAGGAAGTGGTTACCAGCAGGTGCGTGCCATGCCGGATCGCGCTCCTCGCCACCTGACGACACGCGCCGTGCGAGTCGCCACGCAGACGACGCGAGGAGGACACGAGGGCAGCGAGGACGCGAGAGGGAGGTCCCCAGGTGCGTGGCTGCCGGCTCGCCCCCTTCGCGTCCTAACAACCCCCGACCCACGGCAGAGTCGCCTTCCCAGCGACGATTGGACGAGGAGGGCGAGGAAGGGGCAAAGAAGGACGAGGAGGACAACCCGCCAGGTGCGTAACATGCCGGATCACACTCCTCACCATCTAACGACGTACACCATGCCAGTCGCCGCACAGACGACGCGAAATGGACGACAGGCCGAAAGGACACGAGGAGGATGTTCCCCAGGTGCGTGGCAGCCGTCCCGCCCTCTCTCGTGTCCGAACGACCGCCGGCCCATAGCGCAGTCGCCTGCCCGGCAACGCACAGACGACGACGACGGTGCGTGGCCCATCGACTCGACGCGCTCACCGTGTCGTGGCACAGGTGGCGTCGGGCGTCGGGCGTCGGGCATCATGCCACGACGCGCGACATGGTCACCTGGCCGACCGGACCCGCCGTGGCCCACGAAGAGGCTGTGAGGACGAGCCAGAAGGCGAACGAGAGGACGACAATGCCACAAGTGAGTGGCACGCCTGTCCGATTGCTCGCGATCTGACAACGCTCTCTGTCGAGCAGATGCACAGGCCGCAACAACAACGCGGTGCAGCACGCCACGACGCCCAACGGCCTCACCTACCCAGCAGCAACCCGACGGCAGGCTCCAGGTGCGTATCGCGCCGTCTCGCTCGCCTCGCCAAGTAAATGGCGACATCGTCTCCTTACAGACGACGATGCGAACCTCACCTGGTTAGCAGCCGACATGCGGAGCACGACCAGGTCCCGCTGACCAGCCGGACAGCAAGGGCGATATAGGCAACCGTTGGTCCTGAAGGTGCGAGGCATGCCGACCAGATCTCTCGCCTTCTGACGACCTCCACCTGGATAGGGATCGCGTCGAATGAAGTCACCTGCCCAGCAATCGCCCGAGGAGGGCGAGAAGGCCACTCAGACGACGACCAGGAGGGTCCGAGAGGTGCGTGGCATGCCTCATGGACCGTGTGGCCTCCCGACGACACCCAGGATCCGACGTCATCCCAAGGCCAGCAACGTGAACACGAGGACGAGGAGGGCGACAGGGCAAGTGGACGACATGCTAAATGTATATAGAAGTAGGCTCGTTCCTAGCTACCCGTATCGTTAATGAAACCGCCGACAACATCATGACCGACTACTAAGACATGTTTACCTGACAACGCCCGTGGACCCTTCCCGGATCGTGCTGCGCAACCTTTTCAACACCAAGTTGAGCTCCTCGTCGGACTGTTCGCTGCCGTGAAGTAAGAAGGGCGACCACATTCCGGAGCACAGCCCCATTTGGTCCCGGCTCAGCCTTACCTCCTTCTCGATGCAACCGACCACACTGGGATCAAACCCATAGGCCCGTTCCCTCAGGATCCCGATGGGAGCTTCTTCAACGTCCATCAAAGTATCGTCCTCATCCATGGGGGAATTCTCTGGCTCCTCCTCCAGCTCGTCACCCTTTTCCTTCCCCGCTAGAACCATCGCACCCTCAGGACGGTGATGGACCCTGTATGACCACCAGAACCCTGAGATGGCGACCAACACCACCGAGTCCTGCTGCGGATGCATGCGATATAAAACGTCCGCTTGCTTCATCAACTGATCGCGCGCCAGCACCATCGGTTTGCGAGCATTTTCCAGGCTCGTAGGGAGGTCCCTGCACCGCGCACCGGACGACTTGAGTTCTGCCAGAAGAGGGATGGCGCTATACGTGGGGCGATGATCAAGAAGCGGATTACCGCTGGTATTCTGGGGTCGGGGGACGCAGACGTTGCAAGTGATCGCAAAGTCTGGAATGCAGGACGTCCCCTGCTTGGATGGAATGGAGATGCTGTCGATCGAGTCCAACGTCGTGTTTCCGACGTCGTGATCAAGTTCGTCTAGCTCCTTGTCCTCGCTGAGAGCAGGAGGCATGGTATGTGTGCCCGGCGAGTCCTGGCTATACCAGATCATCAGCTGTGGTATGACTGACAGGGCAGCATCTTGGGCGACAAGAGAGACAAAGATTTGGTTCCATGGCCCGTACCATGGGGACTCCAAGTTCCTCGGATTCCGCCTCCTGCTGTAGGCAGCGAGGAGCGATAACAGGAGCTTCCGCTCTGCGACAGCGTCCATTTCGTGGCTGGGAAGGCAAAAGTTGGTGCGGTCCTTGATCGATAGATCGCATCATACTCTGACGTGTCCACCACGCACATGGATCGTCACGTGACCGCTTTGTTGTAAACGCGCCAAGTCCAATCTCCGACTGGCAGCAGCCCTATTCATCACCTATGTGAGCCACCCTCTCCATGAATCGCTTCGTCACTGATCTTCGGCCAGGGCTACGACCCAAGTCCCCGAGTCTGCCGCACCGAAACCTACAGCTGTCCCCCGTGCCGTCAAACACAAGTACCGCGTGTACGGCTACAAACTGACCCACGAATGGGTCAACCGGTTCGGGAGGGAACATGGCCTGGAAATCATACCCGACATGCCCATGGACAGCCTCCAGAGCGCCGTCTTTGATTACTTCTTGAGACGCCTGCCGGGGTACGAACGGCACTTCATCGACGATCCATCCGACCTCCGCGGATACAGCCACTGCCTCGCGATCGCCAACAACTGGACCCCAAAGAAAAGAGCCCTGGTCGCCGAGCGGTTGCCTCGATGGAAGGAGGTTCTGGAGTTGGAGGAGGAGCCTCGGTGGTACATACCTAGTCGGGACACGCTTCCGGAGCAAAGACTTCGGGTGGATTACTAGGACGACAATTGTATTCTGTGCCACTACACGATCCAAAGAACGACGACCTCAGAGCACGTGTCCCGCATTGGTGATCCGCATCGTCCTCTCGACGTCCTCGAGCGCAAACTCCTCTATCTCCTGGAAAAGCGCCGTCACGTCCTCGTCCTTGGCCATGGCGTGCAGCTGGAGTTTGGTCCGTTTCTGTATGAAGCCTGGCGTAGACAAACTTTGAATTTGAAAGGGAGGCGAGGACCATGGGTAGGGTGAGCGTCCCGCTCGATTCCCCGCACGCCGCCAAGAGGTAAGTGGGCGCGAAGAAGAGAGAGGGGCACCGACACGCTGCCTTGGGCGCTGCTGAGGTGCACGATCTCAAACCTGAGTAGGATTACTGGTGTTGTACCATAGTGCTAAGTTATGCGGTTTCTCGGATCCGATTTATGCGGAGGTAAATGGAGTCAAAGGCTTGTCTGATTAGCGTTTCCGTATGTGACGTGAATTCAGACGTCCTTCAAGTTGTGAACCAACTACGTTACACTAGGAGACCTCAAGCTCGTCGAACGGCCAGCTGTCTATCAGAGCATCAAACCTCCAGTGGTCCTCCGTCGCCGAAATCAGGCGACTTGGACCGTGACGGACGAGGTACCTTGATCTTTCCGTCAGAGGGGTGCCATGAGTTTGCCCTTCTGTATCTGGAAGATTCCTCACCATCTGGATCGGCTGACCGTCAGGGAACAGTGCTATCTTTATCCACGATCTTCGTGGGTCCTCTGCTTATGAATCTGACCTCAAGCTTCCTGAAATCGCGAGGCGTATAAAACAGGTATGGTATAGAATCTAAATGCGACATCCTTCTTCGGACGATCATGTCATCAACCACTGGCAAGAGACAAATCTTCATCAGTGCGACAGGTAAGACCCCTCGATTATCCGTGTTTGCTATTTCACTCCGTATCGTCAGGTTACATCGGTGCCGTCCTTGGGCGTCTCCTCGGGCAATCCTACCGCCCTAGTACGTCGGAGATAACGGCCCTTGTCCGCGATGTCGACAAAGCTCCGTTGTTCGCGTCGATCGGCGTCAAGACAGTTGTCGCGATGATGCCGACCTACTGGAGAAACACGCGTCAGGGAGCGACATCGTGTTTGCATGCGTACATTGTCTACATATTTGTGTAGCTTGATCGATGATCATCGGTGAGGGTGATTGAGGCACACACAGATCATATCGGCGGTTGTGAGGCCATCTTGAGAGGGTCGAAGAAACGGCACAAGTGACGGGCACCGTGCCCATTCTCATTCATACCGTGAGTTGCTTTGCTCAACGATCTCGACATCTCACCGAGTCCGCTGCGATACCCAGTCAGGAACTGGTATGTTGGATTTGACAGACCCTTGTTCGTCCAACTCGGATGATGTGCCCCATAGACCAAGGGGTTTTGATGGACAACGCAAGAGGGATGCATGTGTACGACACCATCTGGGACAACATGAACTCAGATCAGCTCGACATGTTCCCAGACATCCAACTTCACCGCAACGTCGACCTCATCGCCGCGGACAAGCAGGGTGCGTTCCAGTACTCCTCACGCCAAATTCGCCTCAGCTCATCGCGTCCCGTTGCGGCACATATACGCAGGGTATGTGCGCACCTATATCGTCGGGCCCGTGCTGCGTAGCCGGCGACTTGTACACAACGCGATCATCGACGGTAGAGCTAGTCACGGTCGCGAGGGTCTCTACTTTGGCGAGAACTGCGAATACGAGCTTCTGTCAGCTTCAGAGAGAATCGAGGAGGCCTTGACCAACGGACGCCGACGTCGTTCGACAAGACGGACTACAGCCTGAGAATAAATACGTGCGTCCTCCCGGCGTTGCGAGGCGTCGAGGTGGCTTAGCCCGCGTTTCCTTGGTTGCGGACCAACTCGCGATGCAAGGCAAACCGAGCGCGCATTGGGATGGGAGCCAGCCGAGGACATGTTGCAAAGCGTTCGGGGAGAGGTGGAGTGGCAGCTCAAACGCAAGAGCCTATGAAAACGTCACCGACATGACCTGTCACGGAAGGACTGCTCTTCGATACGACATGTTCAGCCAAAAGACGTCGACGTGTAATACAGATGTTGCATGTATTATACATACAAGCTTCTCGGCTGAGGGAAGAAGTCGGACTCGGAAGCCCGGGTAGTGAACCGGTCGGCGGCGTAAGCTACATCTGAAGTGCCAGCCTCCCAGACCTACCCGAAATCTCAGATGTAGGAGAGCGAGTCTGGAATAGACGACAGCTGGGACCACAAGTTGAGCTAATTGATCATGATGAGACAGATAAACCATATTCTTCTGGTATTAACGTACGCGGTGAGGAGAGTCCCCTGGGTCAAGAGAATCAATTTCTAGTTCCAGACACTTCGCACTCGGTTCATCTCCCATTTCCAACTCAGGAGGTTTCAACCATCAGTGTCTATACCATAAATCAAGATCAAGAGATCTTACCGCATGAAGCTGACACGATCTCTGCAGATAGGAAGTGTTGTCATTCCATGCGGTCTCTTCTGGCCAATAAACAACTAGATCCTTTCAACATTCTCCGAAAGCCAGTAGAGGTAAAGGCCAGAGCAGAGAGCCGGCTTTGCGATTTTTCTTCTAGGACCAAGCAACTTGGTCGCGCTATCGTCGCGTCAGTGACGATGACCCGATTCCAAGTAAGACAGCGACGTACTTAGCCTCGTCAATGACACCTACGAAGGTCAAAAGCGAATGGTCTCTTCTTTGCTGCCACAGATCCTGATAGGTTTGATTTGGAACTGATATTCCGCTCATGTGAGCGATGATCTTATCAACTTTACGGGTGTCGGCGCCGAGCTGAGATGCTGTACACGACACGATCATGCCCAGGCCGCTGGTGCCACGATCAGTGATCACGTCGAGGATACGATACATTCCCGGAATAGAGGAACAAAGATCCTCGTCGGGATGACATTGTTCCGTCACGGTGGCCTCGACATCGACCTATCGAACATCATCTGCGAGTTTCTGCATCATCGTGGTAGCGCTACTCACGTCTTCCAGTCTAGTTGTCTTGTTGTTCGTCGAGACCCATACTTTCCTTGTCTTCGGTCTCGATGTCAAGATCAATATTCAAGTATGAAGAATCGGAGGACACGGACCGCGAGTCCTCTGGAACAGAGGATGCATCCAGAGGACCTGGTTCGTCCACATGATTGTTTAGGATCGTAAACGGACCATCCTCGTGTCCCAATAGAGGATGGCAGGTCCTAGTTCCCTGACGCATGTAGACGAGGACATACTAGGGTTAACGGATGGTAGTGTGGCATATAGCATATATGTGTAATAATATTCAGCACTCGTGTCACCATTGTTCACTTTCACGAACGCTCCCATCGAAGAGGTAGTGTACCCCTTGTGTCGATCGCTTTGCGTGCAGGTGGGTGGAAGGTCCCGGCAACCTAGGGGTTCAATCGACGGAGTCCACAATGTGTACAAAAAAAGGACCGCAGCATCGGCACGCACACGACCAAAACACCATGGGACATAACCTGTCCAACGAAAGTCATGACTAAGACCGTGGCTGCAGCGGTGCGTCAAGGTATGGTGTGGGGAAGGGAAAGGGTAGCAATCGTTGGCGTCGTCGGGATGGCTGAGGTCGAGGCATTTCGTCGGCGGCGGCGGCAGTCCAACGTCGCACGCTCTTGGCTGGGACACCATGGGTGCCGCGTTGTAGGACGTGCCGGAATAACGCAATGTTTCCGGCACTCAAGGTTGGAAGACTCAGTAGGGGTAAGCTATAATCGGCGAGAGCTCGGGTGTGTCGGCGCCTTCAGGACGGCAGTTTCACCGCCAAGCGCGTTGGGGTTTGCGCCCAAGCTTCTCCCGAGCGAGGTAATACACGAAAACGAGGGTGAGGCTGGGAGTTGGATGGGGAATGAGACAGGGTCATTGGCGAAGAGCCGGGCGAGAATAACTTTCACCGGTAAAAGTCGAACCATGAGAACCGTTTGGACTTCTTGGATGGAGTGAGATTGGATGAGGAGAGATAGCGAGGGACGAAATGGCTACCCTTGCCACCTTGTTTCCTATCGGCCTCAGACTTGAGGACCATGACGAGCGCTCGGTTTCCACCTCCGAACCAATCAAAACCCTTTCATGCCCTATGTGAATTGCTGATCGAGCTCGTCGATGTGAAGAGATTCGCGGCGTCCACGGATGCTCGAGAACCTGGGGCACGTGTCGCTCAGTCGGTGACAAGCATCTGCGAGAAGTGCTTGCATTCTACACAGGGGATCAGCGACGGTCGATGTCGCAGGAAACAAGACACACCGACGCAGAGCCATGCATGATACTCGACAAATCCACGCTTGATCCTTGTGTGTATCGCTGGCACACTGATCGTCTAATGAAACCCTGCCATAGATGAGGATATAGAGCTGAAACTCCAGACCCTCGAGACTGGTGTAGACTTTTGCGTTGAGTAATTCGGGGGCGGCTAAGTATGGAAGGCGGATAGGCGCTCGGCGCATAGACCAAAGTCGATGATCCTAATGTTTCCGATCTCTGATATGAGAATGCTTTGGATTGAGGTCTGGGAAAGGAAGGTGGACAAGAGGCGTGCGAGACAAGAAGGCACTGACCATGAACAACGTTGTTTAGTCGAGCGCATAGCCGATCATGACGGGTAAACTTGCGTGCGTTCGTGGCATACCGCATGTAAGGGTGATGGAGGAGCATGAAGAGGGCAGCCTCGTTGATGGTCCCGATCTCCTTGGAGGCATCCTTGAAAGCTTGCTGTGCGATTGTCTCTGGGGTGACGTTCGAGACATTAGGAAGTGTCGTAGAAGGATGAACGCGGGGTAGGATCTTTATGGCGAGGTGGGGAGAAAAAAGCGAAGGAGACACAAAGGGGCAAGGTGGGGAGGGATGGACCTTTTCCTCGGTGACGTTGAGTCACGAGCTTGACTTTGCCCATACTGCCCGCCCGGAGTCACAGGTCTCTGTGAGAGATGTTCACAGTGCGGGAGTGTTTACTTGCGTATGGGCGCAGGCCAGGCTCTGTGCGTGGACTATTTCGCCAGCTCTACAGCCCATCACCTTCTAGAGTCTGCGATCTGTGTCGGGCCACCCCTATCGATGCCAGCCCTTTAAGGCCAACGCGTCAGAACGCTCCAAGGACACTCTCGAAGACGTGCAACTCACTTGGGTTCTCCGAATTGATGGATGAAAGTGATGCTGATCGGCGCTCGAAGGTCGACACTCGAGGAGTTCGTCATATCCGTCATCGGCGATGCTTCCTTGCCTGATAGAGGCCTCCGTCCACCCCCTCGGCCTCAAATTGAACCTCTATTCACACGTCGCTCTGCATGAATCGACACGAAGTAAGCACCCATGCCTCGAATGGAATGGTAATTTGAAATTTGGGTGGGCTTCCTGGGTCAAGAACGTCCTTGACGGGCTCGAGGTCGAAGAAAGTGAACTGGCGAAGCTATCAGACGTGTTACTTACGAGCGAAAAGAACTTGAAGGCGTGTTTGAGGGACGATGACGGTTGACGTAATATGCGCTAAAGAAACAGCTCTCTACCCGTCCAGCCACTGTCCCACGACGCGATCAACCCCTCGACTTCCCTCCGCGCTGCCTTCCTTCTCTGCCTCACCAACGACGTGATGACTTCCATCCAGACTAACCGCCGGACATAGCCGACCTCCACCCGTTCTTCGACTTTCTCGACGATCTCAACCAGGCCTGGCTGCTCAGCGCCTGGCAAGTTCCAAACAGCAGCTACGACGCCTAGATCACGCTACCAAAGGATGGACAAATCATCGCGTACGCTACGAATGACACTGTCACATTCTGACACGCGGTCAGGCGTTCCAAGATTGCTCAAATCCAACACTCCGAAGACATATATTCCATTGCAATCTCCCCCGACGACCTCTCATCCGGAATTAGTGGAAAGCATAGCAAAGTCATCATCGACAATCTGTGTCGCGTCATTGTGAGTATCGTGCGAGACCCTATAGCATAACTAAACATCCCCGCTCGCACAGTATCCATCCCATCTAACTCTGCAAGATCCCGCCATCCAGATTGAGCCTACTGCTCTCGACCGTACAGAATCACTGTTAGACACCATTATCGCCACTCCTTGATTCAAGGTCAACTCGCGGCTCGAGCTCTTGTACAGGCCTGTTTCACAAGATGGGTCGATGCCCTCGCTGACACAGGAAAGGTGTGATTTCTTTCGATATCCCTTCACGATGGTGCCGACCCTTGCTGATTTACATCAAGTTCATCAACATTCAACTCTCATCGGATACATCGTAAAGAGTATCTCCCACGTCACGACCTCGCGCACGACGTGAAAGAGGGTCAAGGGAAGCATGGGACACGGACAGCGTCTCGAGTCGCGGCGGTCTCAGCACGACCGCCTCGTCGCCGTTGGCAGTGGGGGGGAGAAGTGGAAGGACGCCGTGCCGATACGCGTCCATCGACACCTTGAGTAATCTGACGTTGTCGGGTTCGTCGTAGAGCGGCTCCATGACCTCTGTCATCGAAAACTGGCAATCGAGGTTGAAGGCTTCAAGACCGCGAGGTAGACTCTGCGGCGGTTCTTCGGTCGAGAGCGCGGCAGGGACGGTCGCTGGCACGGTGATGTAGGCGAGGAATCCGGCGTAGTCGTCCTAAAACAAATTGATGGACAAACTTTTGAGAGCGGGCATATAGAGCGTGTGGAGCAACACGTAGACGAAGTATGATACGGAGGTCCGGAAGCAAGAGAGATGGCAGGGCCCGCAATGGAAATCGAAATTGTTACATTACGCCATTGCTGACGAGCACCGGAAAGGAGCCAGGAAAGCCAGCGTCGCCGGCGCGATCTGCGTTTCCCATGGCTTCCACTTCGACTGCCATGTCGACGGTTCCCGATTTTGACCTGTCTTGTCTTTCGAGGTCTTGTACATCGCCATGTAAGCTCTCTTCATCGCCGAACCGAAAGATACGGGAGAGAAGTTCAACAGGAAGGTTTCCGATAGGATGTACAGGAATCAACCTCGTGCAGACACACCCAAATCTTGGAAACTTATTTCCAAAGAACTAGAGTTGGAGTGTGTCACTGTGTGACCCGAGTGGCAGATATTCAGCTGGCAGGATGAGTCCAGTGGGGTCATGAATCGATGTCAATCTTACCGATACTGCCGCTTCTACATTTCCGAGTCGAGGACAGACAAAGGGCAGAGCGCGACAAGAAGTGGAATAGCCTGAGTACCGACTAGGCCTACTTACCTTACTACCGAAAATCGAAAAATCGAAAAAAATCCCACACCCTTGTTGGTGCGCGCCAAGCTCCCCTCGGGGTTTCTTGCCCTCACGAGCAGCGGGACCAGTCATGCTGGGTCAAATATATTCCCCGTCGAACTGAGAAGTGTCGTCTCCCTATTTCCTCTTACATCGACGACATCACGTCCTGCTACTTGCCCGTCTCTAACATTCGGAACTCACGCTTGTTGAACCAACTATCTAGACGTACACGAATAAATATAACTACTCGTCATCACCGCGGAACATGATACAATCGATAAGAAGGTCCGTCGCCTCCACAACCTCCTCGTCGTCTGGCAACGCCTTCCGGATGTACTTGAGGTGCCATGGCACAAGTCCCGCTTCGGCGCCCCGGTCAACCGTTGCAATAGCGAGCCGCAGGATATTGACCATGCTTGACAGCTTTGCGTCTTTTTTGTTTTTGAGGAGGTCGAGAAGGTATTGCAGGTGGAATTCGATGAGGGGATTGGTGATCACCCGGCGCCGTTTGGATGCAGGGGGTTCCTCGGCGCTTTCTGGTTGGTGACGCCTTTTCCTGGCATCATTGGAGGTCGAGGTCTAGACATAGATAACGATGCCGTCAAAAGATGAAACCGGAGCGTACTGTTCGTTCACTCACCTGCTGAGGGTTGTCGATTCCATTTCCTGACGTGCCTTTGTTGGCTAGTGGGTCATGCTGGATCAGGGTAGTTCAAAAAGATGAAGCGAGGGAATACTCACTTGGTCCCTGTTGATTTTGTTTCCGTCTCTCCTTCCAACCTTCAAGCCACTGGGGAACGACCTTCACGCCCGAGGGAATTACTGGCCAAGTGAACGAAACAGGTTCCGAAGTGTCAGTCATCGTAGACGAGCCCCTTTCGATGGCTTTTCGGACAACCTGTAATGAACATCAGCCAGCACCACCGGAAGAAACGAAGATTTACTCCGGCATACGTTAGCTCCGCTTGACTGATGACACCTTCTTGGTCGACCTCGAAACTTGAAATATCGCGCACGAGATCTTTTGTCTCTTGGAGAGTGAATTTGGGCATGGTGATTGTGGTAAGAATCGTGGCACGGGAGGTGAGTTGTGCATTGTGGCATGTGGGTGGGATTTAAACGCGTCGCGCAAGCGGAGTTACGTAATGTACCACAGTGGCGGTGTTTGCTTCACCGAAAACGCGTCGAAGTCCAGTCGGAACGCTACCGCCATCACGATGAACTCGTCAAACCACGTCAAAGACGACATTCTCCTGGTCACAGCTCGTGTACAAGAAGCCTTGAAGGTCGCCAATATGATCCATGGGCGAAAGGAAGATTGGGGTCCATGGATGCGCGACAACCTCATGTCTGAACTGGTGAGCTTCACCGCGTATCAGGTAGTTTGACCATACCACGTTTCTAGGATAATATTTCCACGGCCAGCGTCACCTCTCCGCACCCAAGGATTATTGGGAGCCTGCAGACAATGATTTCGAGCCACTACAGAGCTGGCATGACGCTGGACACGCTGTTGTTCGACGAGGTACGTGCCGAGGATCCCGATGTCAACGGGGTAGAATACGTGGACATCTCTGCGGATACCCTTCCCGTCCTGGAAGGGGATGGTTTCTGGTGGAAAACACTTCCGACTTCCGGTGAGTTGTTAGTTTTCTTCCGCTATACTTATCATCGATACCACCAGTGAACTTCCGGGTCTTTGAACCACCGCACGCGGAAGCATCCTCGAACCCATCCGTTCAAACCTCTTCGTCCAACGTGACCCAACAGGCCACCATATCTTTGCACAGAGGTGAGCTTGATTTAGTTGTGCGCGATTTACATGTAACGCTCATTAAAACTCACAAGTGCCTATTGTGGATCCAAGTCCTTCCGGAAGCACGGAAGTTTGCCAAGGTTCCAAGGGCAAAGAACGCACAAATACAGACAAGGAAACCAGCCAGGAAAATCCGAAGGGAAAGAAACGCCTACTTCCAGATCAAAAAGAGGGCCATCGCACAAAGAGGACCCGGAAGTGGACGTTCAAGTCGCAGGAGCTTGTCGATTCTGACGAGGAACGTGACCACGTCGCGCAGACGGGGAAGGCGGAGAGAACGTTCCCTCCAGAAAGGTCCCACGCACCGAAACCATTGTCGAAGAATTCGAAAGTGAGGCAAACGCTGGTGGGAATGCTGTTCACTAATTGGAGATCGTTTCAAGATCTGCGAAATTTGCGAGTCCCATAACTACGCATGCACTTGGAACAAGAAAAAACAAGCATGCGACATGTGCATCACAAAGAAGACACGCTGCAAAGTGACAGGTTAGTTGTCTAGATAATTTAGGATGTATCGATGCCTAAAACGAGGAAACAGGGCATCCCTACCTCCGTCGCCCACGCGGAAAGGCGGGACTGGCGCTTTTAACTGAAGAAGCTGCAGAGCGCGCAACCCAGGCAGAAGATCTGGATGATCTGGAAAACCCACAGGAGCGCCGAAACCCGATGCAAGAGAAGTTTGAAGCCCTCTTGCACCGTATAGAACAGCTTGATAACAATATGTCTGAACGCGTAGAGACGTCGAGGACGATGGCATTGCGCATAACTGACTTAGAGAACGAGGTCAGACAATTGAAGGCAGAGAAGGCGAAGGCGTGAGGCACCCAGTGAATTAATAAAATGCATCATCCTCATGTGGTGAAAATTATAGCTCCGGAAGCGACTTTCCGGGGGAGCTTTGATTACGAGACGTTTAGGAAGTTTCGAAAGACGACATAGAATATGAAATTATATATATATATCGTGATCTTTCTTTACTCTATCACATCGTTAGACGACAAGTTAAGAAAAAAAGTCACGCGTAAAGACCAACAGCGTTGTTGGACGCAGTGACACGTGACTTGGCGCGACCTCTGTATTACCTAACCGACACGACTTACATTTCGTGACGACCTTCGAACAATCGACAAATGGAACCAGTGCTAGAACGTTTGTCTTCAAAAGACGCGACATTCTGGGTCCATCTGCGCGACGTTGGACATGGGCCAGCAGCGCTCTATTTACTGAACGGTGGCATGCGACCACAAAGACCAGGACTCGGCGACTTCGCGTACGATTTCGTCAACAAGCGTATGGAGTTGTACGGCGCTGATAGATGGATTACGATCACCATTCAAAATTTTAAATCTGGCCTGTCTCATCCAAATGGGAACGGGTCCATCGCAACATTGAGCCATCGGGGACTGCCCTTTTGGACTACGCCCGATCACGTGGACGGACGATGCGAGTTCACTTCCGTGGAAGACCTTCTTCAAAAGTTTTTGGAACGGTGTCTCCCTTCTACAATACAAGTTTCACAACAAAAAAGTTAGCGTTCCATATATATAACTATAACTCAGTGCCACATCTCACATCTCCCATAGAACGGGACAGACCAGCTGAGCATGCAAGCGAGAGCACAGAAGGCAACCTGGATGCGGAAACTCGGAAAGGCCAAAGTCAAAGTAAGTATCCACGTTTATTGTCATGGGAAATTCTCCTCACAGCGATAACAGAGCGACAACGCATTGGAGAAGGTCATGCTGACAACCGCGGGAGGAGAGTCAAATCAGCGGTAAGCACGCTAGTGGGGTGAAGACACAAGATTCTAACAGAGGAGGCAGTCGAGATTCGTAGATTCCTGTATGGGCTATCCAGAAGACACCCCAACAATCAGATGGCACGGTGGCTTTGACACGTACCTCCCATTCGCTGGACGACAAGCAAAAGTGGTAAGTTACACTGAACGAAGATTTAGTATAATTCATCGCTTATTTTACATGTTACAGGACGTAGAATCTATTACAGTCAAGGAACTTGCCCGGCGTGCTTCGATAGAGGGTTCCTCTTCCGGTACCGAGCCTTGTGGTTCCGGAGCCGATGCCTTCCGGATCGCCGACTTGGTCGTCGAGATCGAGATAGACGAAGACCTTCGCCACCCTGAACGTGCCGACCCAAAAACGGTGGAATATAAATGGAAGGCACTGATAGATGAAATAAGGGGTCACCAGGCGCGGTCCACGTCTGTGGTTATTCGCTGTTGGACGACTGAGCTCCATGCCACGTTTTCAAAGAAGTCGATGGAGATGATGTTTGGCGACCTCGGGATGCGAACACAATGGATAGATGGATGCGTACGGGCCGCTAATCGCTCCGCTAGGAAGAAATCGCCCTCGGAACATAGGGTAACCAAGTTGTCAGAATTCGTGGAACTGGCCCAGGACACGACGGTCTGCGGCAACTTCTTGGACGGGAAGGATATGAATGGAGGGCCTCCGATGTTGGCAAGATCGCTATTCGACTCGACTATTTCGTGGGAACAGACCGCTCACCTTCGGTTCGTGAAGCCTGCGAGTACGAAAGATGACCCAGATCCGTCAGTTCAAGTCCAGGAAGCACCACCGGAAGTCATTCGCTCCGGAACATGGACTTCGCAGGGATGGAGGCTATTGACCCATCCTGGATTCGTCACAGACGCCCACCACGACTGCTGTGGATTTATGACCTACGTATATGCTCAAGACGGATGCAAGATTTGGGCCGTCATGCGACCAAAGCGCCAAGCGTGCGCGAGCAAGTTAAAGGATCTCCACCATTGCTTGAGCAAGGCAGCAGAACTGTCTGAGGATGGGCATTTTGCCAACGCGGACATGGTAATAGTCTGCCTTGAACAAGGGGACATAATGTGATTCATTTCCAAAGTCTTAATTTTGTTCTGCTCATCGTTCTGAACACAGGTTTCAAGCCCCTGGCGTAGTGCACTGTGTGTTCACACCAGTGTCATCGATATTTACTGGTGGCTATCTATACTGTTACGACACGATGCACCTCACTCGGGCCGTACTCGCTTTGCGCCAAGTTGACAAGGACGGCTCTCTTACAAACGACCATAGAACTGGTTATCTCCGGACCTTGTGCCGGATGGTGATTGCCCTTCGCTACCGGTCGGGACCGCGTAAGCTGTCTAATCAAAATCATTATTTGACGACAGCGTTTGACTTTTTACATATCGTAGGAAAATTTGGAAAACGCAGCTTCCTCAGCCTTTTGCTGATAGTACTCGAGGTCAAGATGCCTGAGAAGACAACAAGTAGGCTGAGGAACACGCTCGCCGACGAAGAGCGTGGAGATCTCGCATTCGCAGCACAATGTGCTAAATTTCTGCTTCGCTGGATGGGGCTCACGCAAGAAGAAGCCTCTGAATGGGTAGATAGCCAGGGAGCGTATTATTTACCAGGTGATGAAGTCGTCGAGATTCCGGCTCCGGAAGATGAGGTGGAGCAGATATTCCCCTCGATGAGCGACATCTTGTTGTAGCGGTTTCATATTTTCTAATTTTCTGTAAATACCCCGATCTACGGTCTCATCTTTGTGCGGTGCATCATTCATTTCCGGAAGAACGAGCTTCCGTCATTTGGTAGGGGACTTCCAGACCGGGGAACAATCTCGGCACTAGCGACTTCGAAAGCACCAGGGCAGCTGGTCCACACAGTCCGGTCTACTAGAAATGTTTATATACGGCTTTTTTGACCCAAAAGGTGCATCGGAATACCTATCGACGCATATCAAACGTTCTTTTGGGCATCTCTTTGCTGAAAGCATGCCGCTCTTCAGATGTAATGCTGGGATCCTGGACTAGACACGCTTTTCCGAGATGCAGCAGTCTGGGCTACGAATTGAGATGAGTCATTCCTCGTACACACACCACCCTCTCAACGGCAGTCCGTAACGAGCTGTGGCGACGAGAACTTCAACGTTGATTATGTGGGAGTCTATGAATGTCTGATTGGTGGAGGTGGAGTTGTTAAGTTCATTTATAGAGCCATTTCACACTTTATGCGACGCATACCGCGACCACCTCAGTCAAATCTCCGGCGTGGGTAAGTCACGTCACTTCAAATCTCCTTCATTCCACATCACCACTCATCATATCCAACACCTCAGCATGTCACTTTTCACTTTCGAAGAAGTTATGGCCCTCCAGAAGGTGTTCCTCGTCGACCAGGGATCTTTGTCCGGCAAGGACAAGAAAGGCTACACCCAGGTACGGAAAACCTCACGAACAACTTCATCTGCTTGTTCGCTGCCACCGACACCGTTGTTCGCCATAGCTTGTATGGAATTCTATCTCACATGGGTTAGAAGGATCGAATGAGAAGTTGCTCGAACAAAGGACGTGGAAGCAGAACGAGGGCGGTGAGTATCCAGTCAGATCACATCACCGAGCTACGTTGACTGACTCATCATCGGCACAGGCATGTCTGGCCAGGGAACGTGCACCTCAATGACCACGAAGAAGGTAGAAAGCAGTTCTTCATTTTTACTCCCATTAATGTTACGCCTAGTCTTCCGAACATGGAAACAGCTGCAATATTCCTCCCAAAGAGACTCCCAGACAAGAGCAGGCTGAAGTGTTCGACACGCTTGTTCACTTCCACTGTCACCATCTTGAAAAATTGCTAGAAGTCCATTGCCCGGCACAAGATACAGTTATAGTTCTCCGGTATGTTCACCAAATGATCCATGACGGGGACAATCCATGGCTCGCGGCATGGCACAAGAATTACATTGCAAAGGTGTTGTCAGGGAAGGAAGAAGTATTGGAGGCGGCGGATATGCTGGTAGAGTGTATTAAATTCAGATGTGTAATGTAAGGGATCTAGGTGACGGTGGCGCTCATTTTTCATTACCGTTGTCTCGCGGTTATCTCGCTGTTTTCAGTACAGCCTCATGTCTTGCTCTTGTCGCACTGTACTCAGGTACATTCCTTCACTCATATACAGTCCATATTTTGTTCCAAGGACATTTTTTCGTGCACAATTTTGCATGTGCTGATGGGATTTCAAAAATGTGGCTTCCGGTGGTCGGTCGGTTTCAGACGGAATGAGAGCTTCCGGAGGTGTCTGTTCCCGGAAGTAAACCGGAAGGTCTAAGGAGGCACGCAGAGCGGCTAGAAAGGAGGAAAAATAATTAATGGACACACATTCCATGCCATGTTGCACTAAATGGTGCGTGTTTTGTCGTTTTCGCGCCCGCTCACGCTCACGTCTTTTAGAATTAGTTTCAGTCCGTATATAAGATGCCTGTCTAAAACTCCATGAGCATACCGGAAGGAACCGCAGTCCGATGAGTAGTCACGTGTTACCCCAAAAGTGTGCAGCCATAGCCGGACATCCCTGTTTGCGCTTGAACTACCGCGCCATCAGCAAGGAGAAGGAATTTGCAAAGACGCTGCGATTATCGTCCGATCAACTCGTCAGTTCCGTTCCACTGATTCACTCATGGGTTCGACAGAAAAATTTCTCCATCTGAAACTCGGCGCGAATGCGATCGCGTTTTCACTCTCTACGAATGGTGCCACGGCGTGTGCGCACATATTCGTCTGTGATTCTACGGATCACGTCGTCGTCTCGGTAGACTTTTGGGTCACTGTTTCTGACCACAGACTGGTGCAATGGAAAAGGGCTTTCTAGCAAGCCTTGAGGGTATCGATGCTTTGGGAAGGTAATGCAATACTTGTACCTTTCTTGTGACACGTCGGCACCCAATTTCTGACTATGTCACTCCTGCTAGACCACAGAAGACGTGAAAGTGAAGACGCGTACTGGCGCTCTCCACTAAACCGTGTGTTACTGGGTCGTTGAACATTGTTTGCGCGGAATGTTGAACTTAGCCTTGACGTTATGGATATATCTGGCGAACAGCAGCGCGACGTTTCTCACAACGTTGTCAAGAAATGACTTTCAGAGACTGGCGTTGACGTGGAGGCAGTGAGTGGATGCTGCAACACCTGTGAGGAGGTTAGGCAGGCATACTCAAACAAGGGCTGGAGCTTCAAACAACGGCAACGTCCATATATCCCCAGGAAAGTCATACCAAGCGAACTCTCGCCATTTCTACGACCTCGTTCTCTATCTCAAGGACGACAAGAATATCCATAACTTCACTCACATCTCACCTTTATGGCTGATGACGAGTATAATCCGACCAAGTAAAAGGAAGGGCAGGAGCTGAGGAAACGTATAGGTATAGAAGGAAATCCTCTCGACGGCTTCGAAGCCAAAGTTTGTTGACTCAGTGTATTCATTACTCTCGTTGACTCCGCCCTCTGTAGACCAGCAAGTCTCAATACATGTTCCACAGTATTTATTTCCTCGATGTTATCTCAACGCAGTTTAGGACTCTTGACGGAAAATCCGTGTGTAAAATTCTAATGGAACGTCATGAGGACTAAGCTTGGCGCGCAGATCAACACCCACCAGTACAGTGTAACTCACTTGAGAGAAGAGACTTGACGAACGGAGAGCGTGTGAACATTGGGTGATACGGTTTTCAAAATAAATTATTACGGTGTCGATATAAGCCCGCCGTCCAGCCACGTTCCTCTCCGTTCCTCCATCACAATGTCCTCAAAAGGCTGGTCCTGTCCCCTCCACGCCATGTTCCCCGCTGATCCCCTCCGCAGCCATTCGCGAGTATGACGCCAAGCTCTTGCTGGCTTACTGGCTCGAACGCACCCCCGCCGCGCATCCCAACTTCACCCCTCCCAAGACTCGCCACTCGTCTTCCCCTCGCCAAAGGTCGCCCAGATCAGTGGGATCCAGACACCGGGGCCATCACGCCCGACAATCACCTCCCCGCATGGGTGCAGACGACGAAGCTCATCGCCAAGCCAGATCAGCTCATCAAGCGTCGCGGCAAGGCGGGCCTCCTCGCGCTCAACGAGGACTGGCAGGACGCGAAAAAGTGGGTCCTCGAGAGGGCCGGAAATAACGTGCACCCTCGCGATCGCGATCTCTCACGTGATCCATTTACGCTCCACTCCGTCATGTATTTACGCTTTGGTTCTCGGATCTGTGACTGGAATGCTCAACACGTTCATCGTCGAGCCCTTGCCCCATCCCCAGTCCGCAGAGGCGTACATCTGCATCACCTCCTCTCGCCTGTCCGACACCATTCCTTTCTCCCCCACTGGCGGTGTCGATGTCGGCGATGTCGACGCACACGCATCCAGTCTTGAGGTGCCCGTCGACGTCAAACGCTTCCCTACTCGCGCGAACATCGAGTCTCTCGTCGGCCCCACCTTCACCGGAAAGAGCAAAAATGCTCTCGTGGAATTTATCATCCGACTCTACAACGTTTATGCCGATCTCCACTTTGCCTACCTCGAGATCAACCCTCTGGTCGTCCTCGAAGACGGCGGCATCCATTACCTGGACATGGCTGCCAAGCTCGACCAAACAGCCGAGTTCATCTGTGGTCCCAGATGGGCCATCGCGAGGGATCTGTGTCTATGATGCCGCACAGGCTGCCAAGGGACCCAAGATCGGTGCCGATCGCGGCCTATCCATGGTCTAGCCTGCTCCATTTGGGCGCGATCTCACAAGAGAGGAAGGCAAGCATCGGGTTTTCCCCCGTTCTGCTCCGTGTCTTGACATTTTTCAATACCATACATTCAGAAATTGGACGCCTCTACCGGCGCTTCGCTCAAGCTCACCATGTTGAACGCCAATGCATGCATCTGGACCATGATCGCAGGCGGTGCCTCCGTCGTGTACGCAGATGCCATTGCAGCTGCTGCTTTCGCACACGAACTTGCCAACTACGGCGAGTACAGGGACAGACATGAGTACGTAAAGACGATCAGTAAGTATGTTATCGTGAGATATAATGTATATACTCGCTATATCCCTCACCAGTTGACTTGATCACGCGCCCACCTCCCCGTCCAGAAGGATCATCGGTGGTGGTATCGCCAACTTCACGAACGTCGCTGCTACATTCAAAGGTATCATCAGAGCTCTGGAAGGCACCAAGGCAGGCTTGATCGCACACGGAGTAAGTCTTCCCGCGTTGCGATCGTACGCGAGGACACTTGTTTACCCCAATTTACTATATAGGTCAAGATTTTCGTCGTCCGTCATGGTGGCCCCATCTATCAAGATGGGATGGTTTGAAGGCCATGAGGTTGCTTGGTATGTTCCGCTCCACTCGTTAGGGGCTCACTCCTTTCCTCAGGTGAATACCCTCGGTATTCCAATTCGTGTCTTTGGTCACGAAACACACATTACTGAAATCGTCCCTCTGGCCCTTAGCATCAAACCCAGAAGGGCAACTCCTCTCTCCCTTCCCGTTACCACACCCGGCTCACCCTGCAACGCCCTCAGCTGTGCCTACCCCTTCCGACGTCGGAACGATTCATGCTTCCGGTGAACACACAACCCAGCAACGTCCGTGCGCTTTGACAGCACATCTACCCAGGACGATCGTGCTGCAGCTTGCACTAATTACCAGCCGTTTTACGCTGAAATCCGCAGTTTCGTCTACGGTCTCCAGCCTCGTGCTATTCAAGGTATGCTTGATTTCGACTACTCATGTAAACGTTCCCGTTCTTCCCGTCGCTGCGATGATATACCCCTTTTTTGGACACCACATTAAAAAAGTCTACTGGGTACGACTTTTACCCGTGTACACTTCACTCAGAATGATACCTCCAATCAGGCTGCGCGCCGGAAGCAACATTTCCTCGGAAGTAGTTTCATTCCGAAACTTCGGAACACGGAAGCGACCTTCCTCGGTAGGCATACACCATACCACAGTTTTCGCTAGTTAAGCCAGGAATATTTTATCGGGGAACCAGGGGTCGACTTCAGGTCACAGGTACGTATCATACGAGTACCATCACGCTGTTTGTCTAACCACGAGGACGGTTGTCCGAAACTAACCTAACAGTTGCACGAGGAATGGAAGGCGCGACTACGAGCTGCCGAGTCCTTCCATGTCCCACCCTGAATCTGGATCGACTCGCCCAGCTCCGTACACGTCCCCGCAGATCGCGAGCACGCTGCGCAGGGTGATAGCAGCCAGGGCATCCCCCAGGAGAACGTGCTCATCCTGAACGAGGACCTATCGAACTACCCGCAGGTGTGGTCCCACATGGTGCCAGAGGTCGCTAGGAGATGCTCTGTTCAGGCGGTTCGTCCCTCGGATGGGCGCTTGGCGCCGGAGTGGGATCCGTTCTGGGCGGACGCGTGGTCAAGAGGGGTAAAGCGGGAACCGGATACGAGTTGGTCGCGGAGATCGTCTGGGATGGGGTCTTATATGTTCGGGGTCCCATAGAGCGCGTTCTGGATGGCGAGACCGTATCAAACTGTGAGCCCTGACGTTCCCGAGTCGTCCCAGACGACCGACGCTGACGCCACAAGCAGCCCTTTTTGACCGTCGTGCTGAACAACGGGGGATGGAAGTCGCCCAAGCTGTCCATGCTTGGCCTGCACCCGACTGGCCACGGCTCGCGGGCGGTAGGGGATCAGCTCACGGTTGGGTTCGGTCCGGAGTGTCTGGATTACGCGGGGATCGCGGTCGCAGCGACCAACGGATGGGCGTGGGGACGCAAGGTGGCGTGGATCCCGCGGCGGGGGATGCAGAGGGGTTGTTGAGGGAGACAATTGGGGAGGCGGTGCGGGTCGTTCAGGAGGAGGGGAGGTGTGCGGTGGTGGACTGTGTTTTGGACAGCACTTAGGATGGGCAAGGAATTGCGAGCATGCCAGCGTAAGCTGCTGAAGTCGGATTTGCCATTCTGTCAGAGAAAGAGTGTCTTGGAGAGGAAATTCACAGGTTTTCCCCTACTAAATGTGGTATCCATGGGGTGGTAACGCCATTCATTCTGAACTTATATTAGCCAGCTAATTAAGGCACTAGAATCGTTGTTCCAAACATTACAGCTACTCGACAGATCGGCGTTGTTGCCGTTCGCTGCTTCCCGCAAGCTTCCTGCCATCGAAAGCTGGGGGCATTAGGACCTAAGAATGTTGTGCAACAGCACATACATACTACTAGTGACACTCCAAGTTTCTAGTCGGAGACAAAGTTTTCCTCTCGCCACACCTGCGGCGCAGCGATACGTCACAGGACATCAAAAAGCCTCTTTGCCATCTCTTCCTTCTGAGGGTTGATAGACTTGACAGATCGACCGTGACAGCCTCTGTGGGCTGAGTTGCACTGACCTCGCTCAGTGGCAGGACATGGGTACGTCGTCGGCTGGCGACAGGGAAGCAGCAAGACGCGTGGTCGTTGGACGTAAGAGGAGATACAGTATATTCGACCCGACGCCACTCCAAAGTACTGCTCGTGAGGGAAAGAAACCCCGAGGAGAGCTCGATGTCATGCGCAACGAACACCCGGCACGCCCACGCAGTCAGAACTATCTGCGAACGACATGACACGTCATCCAGGACCCTCGAGGGTCTGTCACGAGAGGGCTAAATGCGACGAGCCAACTGAAGACCCGCTAACGAACGAAACCGCACAAGGGCTTGGGCCCCACAACGCCGCAGTACGGGTAGCCTGACGAACCCGCCCGTGTCGGTTTCCAGCGAGCGAATAGGCAACGGGCTCAACGCGTGGCTCGCTCGAGAAAGAACACGATCCATGGAGCATATCTAGGGACCCATGACTCTTCGTGCGATGAGTGATCGTGAGGTGGAACGCCACGTCGACCTGGCGAGATGGGTTTACGAACCACGAGGAACCTTGCGCGAGCACATGCCGGTCGGGTCCCAATTGGGAGTGTACGAGAACGTTTCTTGCCATCGCGTCGTCGAGCCCGTTGGAGCTTATCGATAGCACATGGCATCGCGTCCAATGGTCAAAGCCCTAAGGTCCTTGATGGATGAGGAAACCCGCCGGCACTTCGGGATGCCATGGAGCCTCAGATTTTTTCTCACGAATTGTGCGAACGTCACTATAACCGGTAGTCGCCGGTATTTGCCGGTTTGCATTTATGTGGTCCAACGAATTTTGGGCGGTCGAGACCTTGCCAAACAAAGTGACACTCGTCATGGACACATCTCTTATACATCCAGAAATATTACTCGCCACCGCCCGCATTCGCGCGGCCCTGGAGATCATCCCGGAAATTGTTCAGCCGAAAGAAGTTTGGGAACACTGGATGCGGGATAACCTGGCACGTGAGGTGGTAAGCATTGCGATATAACCACCCCATTAACGCGTAGAATACGCTGATCGTATCAGTTCCAAAGGAATTTGCCATTACCAAGCGAAAGCACGCCATATCCCAGGCTTCTCGGAAGCCTGCACCACATGCTTTCGCACCATTATCAAAGTGGCATGAAGTCAGACACACTCTGCTTCCATGAGGTGCGTGCCGACGATCCTTCGGTCGCCGGTTCCAATTACGTGGATGTATACACGGGACTCCCGGAGCTAAGTGGAGATGATCTATGGTGGAAAGGGTTGCCACCACATGGTGGGTCACTCATTGTTGAGGCAAATTTTCCATCGCTGAACATCTTCCCTTCACACTCAGTCACTTTGAGGGTCCCTGAAAAGTCGGACGGCTCTCGCACTGAAGACAGTAAGTCAAGACGGCTGTGGTTGGATACAGGCGGCTGTACTGACAACAGATGCCAGCACAGGATATTTTAGCGGGGCGCCGTCTTCGCGCGATATCCAAGGAGAAGACCTCAGGTGTGCGGAACGAAGAAGGTACATGTGCAGGTTTTATGTACGATTCTCGATCTCACCAGAAAGACGACAGAGAAAAAGCGTCCTATAGCTGCTCATGCTTCTGGTGGCCATAGCGTCATACATGATTGTGCTACCCCGTCGGCCTCCACGACTAACAGCACTTGCAAAAGGAAAGCCTCGGAAACCAGAGACTGTCGAAAGCCGCTAAGAAAAAAGAAGAAGGTTGAAGTTGTCATAAGTTCGTCGGAGGAAAGAAGGAAGAGACAGGCTACTGTCAGGCAGAAGGACTCAAGTGGGTCCAAGGTTGGTCCTGGCCAGAACCAGAGAAAAAGCTCTGTTTTGAAAATAAATACTGAATGAATGAATGATTTCAGGATTGTGATGCTTGCAAGTCCCAAGGTTTGCGGTGCACATGGCCTCCTGTCGAGTCCTCGACATCTAGAAAAGATAAGTGTACATGCAACAGGTGTACGCCACAGGCCAGTTAGTCGTCAATACAAGCTTCCTATGCTTTTCTGCTGCAAAGTTGACCCAGCTGACCTAGCTTCCACTTCTGCGTCCGTCTCCGGGATCCCCGCGTGCAAGATGAAAAAAGAGGAGTTGAAAGATCTTGCAATCCAGTTAAGCGACCGTCTCACAGCCATGGAGAGCAGTTTGAAAAATGAAGAGGCTGATGAACGCAAACTCGCCGTTAGGGTTGGAATCGTGGCTCTTCAGTTGTCACAGCTGGAGAGGGCGAGGGCGAAAGTGAAAGCGAGTTGACATCCACGTAGGAAGCTCTTATTTGTTCACGATGACCTTTTCTGTTGCAATTCCCATTCATGTTTGCGGGGTGGATGAATTTCCAAACACAACATCCTGCAACTAATCAGCTCTAAATTGAGAGTCAGACCTGGAATGGCATGACCCACATGAAATGAAATGCGAACTGCAAGACCGGATTTCGAGGGGCTTGTCTGAAGGCGCTTCCGGACACTTCCGACACTTCTGGGGTATAGCCGTTCAACAGGCTTAGATCATTTGTACACTTCTTCTGGGCAGACGGAATTCTATGACTCGGCAACGCAACAAATTTAAGGGACTTTGTCTGCCCACTCCGGAACATGAACCGAACTATTTATCTCATCGCTGCCCTACAATGGTACAGGTAGTATCGATGCTAAACCGACGACAGTGGAATGTGCTATGGCTTCACTTCCCAGTGCTCACAGAGATTCTCAAAGCTCCAACGTGCTTGCACATACTTCCTTGCCATTTCCAAGCACCGGTATGGAATAGTAATTCCAACCCCTTGGGAAAGACATTTACCGTTCCGCAAAGTGGAGGCGCGTGGGGCCACAGTCCCATGCATGTGATCCCCTTTGAACCACCTTTCATAGGACAGCATCAATTAAATAGTCTTAAATGAATACAATTCCACTTTCCAAACACAATTTTCCACCGTTTCTAGCACCTTTCCCCAATGCGAAAAGCAAAAATTGAATTCGTCTGGCAAGCAAGCGTGTTTGAGCAGTTGATATGACACAGTGCAAGTGCCATCCTTGTCTATATGCTGTGGTGCAATATAGTTCCAGCAGTTATATGCAGTGATTCCATAGCTTCCAAGTGGGCTTGCGTCCAATCCTAAACTCATCATATTCTTGACGACCTCCGGAAAGTGTGGTTCCAGCTTTGCAAGGATACATTCAACGTCCTACCGGATCCTGGTCAGATATTTTGGTTCGAAATTCATGCGGAAGTAATGAAGGAGAGACATCCACACGTACTGAAGCATAAGCGAAAAGGGTCCGAATATCATCTTGGTCGACGATGATGCTTTCCGGATAAGGGGCGTAACCATCCCCCGCGCGTCCTCCGGAAGGCTGACGGGATCCAACTGGATGCATCGCACCATAGTCCCAGTCAGACATGGCTCTCCGGCGTTTCAACTTATTCCCCAGGGTTTTGATCTTGTCCTGGTTTTCTTTCATTCTCCGAATTTCCTCATCCTCGAGTAAGTTGAACATCACACCGCCCACCTAATATCAGTGATCACATTGTGTCTCCCTCACATGAAGTCCATGACTCACTGGAACGAGATCATCTTCTAAGTGGAACACCAACTGCCCACAGTGGTTGTAAATGTCCGGATTAAACCTAATCCGATCAAAGCCAAGCCTCTGCAATGGCACACATTTTTCCACCGTTTGAGATTTTTTGCACTGTCTCAAGATCAGAAACAACACGAGAGGATAAACTGCTCATTACCAATGGGGTCAGCACGTCATTCGCCTCAGGGATAACTAACTTGTTCCGAAGGGTTTCCACAAAAACGTTTCGATGTACTATCAGCTTCTGGACACATCGATCCTCTTCATTCAAGTGTGCACATAAGCCACATCCGGCTCCTTCCGTGTTCCGGTTCCGGTTCCGCTTGCGATGGGCACCAGTCTTCCAGGTCTGCCGTTGCTCCCTCAATCTTCTGCTTAAGGAGAGAATAGTCTTTAAATCATCTGATATCTTCAAATTTACCCAGGTCCTTTCTTCCAGTCTGCATAGGTTACGAAACATTCTGTTGATGTCTCCAGGCTCAAACTTGAAATTTCAAGGTCAGTAATGGATCAAGGCCTACAACACGACTTACTCACCGTCATTTTACCCTGCTTCAAACTGTGCTCTGGAAAAGGTGGAAAAACCCAGTCAAAACAGGCTGCAGTAAAGTTCTGCTTCGAGCAAAGAAAAAATATAGAGTGTGGTTTCATCGCGATCGGAACCATATTTCTGTCAGACAACAGCCTCAAGAAATCCTGAGCTGACATCTGGGGTACTTCTGTAGGTTTTACAGATTGTACCATGTGTTCCATTTCCTGCTTGATCGTTTCAGTTCGCTGGAAAATGAATCCCTCAGTCAACTTCGCAAGACACAGCAGCAGGGCTTCTCTCCACTGGTATAGGCGGAAGCTGGTTTGTAAGAATGTGGAGCGATCACATATCTGCATCCACTCTTTCCCAACCTTCAGAATGATCTGCGCGAGTTTCAAGCTCTAAATCAACGTTGATATTAGCATGATGGGCAAGAGAAATCATGGACTGTGACTCACGCGGATGTATGGTTCCAGTTCTTTTCGGGACCTCTTAGTCCTTCCCTCTTTCCTCATTTGCTGAAGGGCCTTCACTGCTCTCATTTCGGTTTCCTGGAAGATGGGCTGTGAAGCTGGTATTACTTCAGTGGCGCCTAATTTGTTACCTTGCAAGGGTGTTCTAAAAAGAATTTGCACAAGGAGTCTTTCCATTCTAAAACCATCTCTTCAACTTAATCCGCCTCAAAATTTAATAAGATAGACGTCCACGCGATTTGTACTTACTGGGAGTCGTTTCTTTGGAACCATGCTTTTCCATCTCGTCATATTCCGGTTCGGAACCGGATCCGTCGGAAGATACGGTTTCCATATGATCACTCTCATCCATCGTAAACGGGCTTTCTCTTGCAGTATGCTTTAATTTTAAATGGTGCAAATATCAAACATAGCTTTAGTCCAGTGAAAAAAAACCGCTTACTTGAATCCCGGTGAACGTTCCTGCCTCGTCGGGACTCTTGTGCGCAACCCTTTGAATGTTCAATAGCTCGACCCAGAGCTTCAAGCATATCTTCAACGCCTTCCTTCTGTCTGTGGAATCATCGCAATGAAGATGTTTTCTAGCCAAGTCAACCTACATTCCTGATAAGCAACTAGAATCACAGTTATCATCTACTTCTCACCGCAGAACTGTCAGAGAGAAAAAGACCGCAAACCCTCTCCTCCCAGTTTCTAATTTCTTCCTCGTTCTTGCATGGAAACATGGCACGCTCCATTGCTGCCTGGTACCATTCCGAGAAGCAATACTGGTCGAATGTCTCGAGCACAGACATGATTTGCAGCGTGGTATCTTTGAGCATCTCATATCTGGTCCCATCAGCATGTCGGGACTGGCACCCTAATAAGGTTATATTCAGCTGTCATGTGAGACCCGGAAGATGCGGAAGAATCTCGTATTCAAGCTCCGTATGAAAATGAAAATCATCAAAAAAAAATTTCTTTTTTAGTCTTCACCTCACCGGTGGTGAGGGAGGTGAAGCGGTAATATTCACACTAAGATGCCTACCCAAGAGGCCATGCATCCGTGTGTTTATTTGCTCTCTCCCATCATCTACCAGCCCTCTCTCCCAACTTCCTATGGCATCTGTCAAGGAGGCGTTTGAGGCTTCTGCTTCAAACGGGTCTCAGAGAGATTGTGCTTATTTCCATGCAGCGCCTGAGGAATCTATCCAAGGTGTATACAGTGGCATACGTCGCTCAAGGCATGAGAAGGACCAGATCTGTTACCTTTGTTGACTTTATAGTCAAGATGATCTGACGTGAACATACCTACCCAGGAGGCCCTGTATGAGCACGTTTGATTTTGCTTCCGGGACTGCTTCCGGTATTTTGCCACGTAGACTGACACAGAGGTGCCTACCCAGGAGGTCACGCATCCATAACGTGTTGATCTACTTGTTTCCTGTATCCTTCCACCAGTGGCATCTGTCAAGGTGGGGTCTGAGGTAACCGCTTCAGACTTGGACCAGAGGGAACCGTGGCTGTACTCCCGGATCAGTCACTCAGATCTGGGTGAGATTGCAAATTTTTTACACCCTCACTCCACTACATGTCTCCTGTGACCAACAGGACAAGTTTGGGGAGATGATTGAAACAACCAAACCAGGATACGTCCTACATCCTTAGTTTGAATGGTATTGATTTTGTCCTTGTATCTGCTTCTACGTCTTCACAGGTGTATTATGGTGTAGGTACTCATCAAGACTCGCAGGCTTCCGGAATGTCTAACCCACACGGGTAACTGCACTATAAGTACACATCTAAATTTACGATTTACGAACCCGCCAAGTTTCTGGACATGTTGGGTCTTAATACCGTATAAATGTTGGCATTTGTTAGGTACATACACGAACTTCCCGACACTTTCAGTCAAGCCGGGGGCTACTTTGCCTTTGCCTTCAATCCTCTCGCCTTATCTTCCAGCTCCTCAATTTTGGAGCTCATGTCCTTCTTCTTCTGTTCGTTTTCGGCGACTTGAGTTTCTAGCTCCTTCACACGCTCGCCCATATCCACAAGCATGTCTTGTAACATCTTAGAGAAGTCTTCAATAGAAACATCCTCTGAAACAGCTGCAGCTGCTCCCTCCGCAGCTTTCCCTCGAGGACGGCGGAGGAAGGGAAGCCCTGTGTTATGGGTGAGAAAATGAAACTAGTCGTTAAATAATATTTTTGGCTTACCCTTAACCTTGCATCGGGACTTACTCGTCTGACAGGCCTGACAGGCCTGTTTCTGGGTACCAGGGCTCGTGTCCCACACGCATTGTAATCTACGAGCCATGCATGCATCGCAAATCTGTGAAGCATGTTTTAATTTCTGTGCTCGAGTACTCATTGTTACATGCTCACCTTCGAAGCCAACACGTCATCTACTGCATTTGTCAGAATGTCTTTGCCTTTACCTTTGTGGTGTGCGGAAGGTCCAGCCTTGACGACGTCGTCGTCTGCCTCCATGTGCTCCTTGGACTTGGCTTTCTCATTCATTCTTCTTATCTTTTTCGGAACATTTCTTGGTTCGCTCATGGCAGCACGCTTCTTTGCGGCCAGCGGAAGTGGGGGTTTTTTTACCGGAGGTTCCGGATGCGGCCGTTGACTGCTCACCCCTATTCGCTAGTGACTGTCAGGCATCAACACGAAATCGTATGGAATTACACACCATCAATCGAAAATGCGGATTGTGGGGGAAGCAACAACCGGACAGAACGTGGTGCCGGTGTGCTCAAGGGTCGAAGGTTTCTGGACGTTCTCTCTGCATCCATCTCCACCTGTGGAGGAGCTGTTGGAGGTGTGTCGCACTTAAAGTGTACTATAGGTCAATTATTGAGACGGGGTGACACAAAAAAACTTGAACCACTCACTGCGCGGCGGCAGGTCTTGCCACCAAAAATCATTCCCTGTCAGTTCTGGGAGTGTATCCACGGGAATGTCCACATATTCGGTCTTGGTGATTTCTGGGTCGTCTGAACGAACCTCATTGAGTGCAAGGGTCTCTATGGTCATGCCCGCCCTGTAGTGGCGCGATAGCATGGCCCAGAGACTTCCGAGCAGTCTTGGATGGGGACTCACAGTGGTGGGCTTCGGAATCTGTTCCTACAGACGTGATTGAAGGCCTACAAAACAAAAAAAATCAATTCTCGACGACATACCAGCTCACACTCGAGGTGATCCCGCATCCAGAGTGCCCAGTCCTCCTTTGCCCCAATGATGTGAGGAATGATGTTCAGAGCAGCCTGTATACGGGCTGTGGCGAGCAAAACTTTCTCAGAGATGCTTTGAGATGGGAATGCATTCATGGCGATAGCAGCTATGTCGAACCGGACAGCAGTTTGACTTAGCAGGTAACTATTTGAAATTGCAAGGTCGTTTTAGGAAATATGCAACAGCACACCTTATGTAACACACATTAACGTCTTATCCATTCGCCGTGTCCTCCTTGACTCAATGAGTTCGAATGCTTGACAAAGGATATCTACAGGTTCATTGACATTAGGATCATTACCTCTCCAACGAGGAGAAGGACCTGCATGTGCATTGATAACTCACAGATACTATGGTGCCATTGACTTTGCCTCTTGATCATAGGTGGAAAATGCCATAGATGGTCCGTCAGACTCATACAGCATCGGAGACACAGAACACGTCACATTCGTGTGGCTGGGGTATTCGTGCGCGATTGAGATCGCACTGTTCATGTTTGGAAGTGAGTCAGCTAACCACGTCTGGATGAACAGCAGGAGGCATTTCGTCAGCTCAGGACGTTCAGCGGAGAAGGTTCCTGTTTTATAACTGATGCCCGCCGCTGTGTTAGCTAACTATGTCATGCCGGGACAACCGGCTGGAAGCATTCTTCCGGGCTCCAGAGGCTCAGGTGAGGAATGTTCACGAAGGAAACTCATCATGCAGAGTATTCTATGAGGTCTTTGGTCAGACATATGTGAAAATGTTTAGCCCTCACACTGAATCGTGTGCGAACTGCCAAGTTGCTGGAAGACAAACCTGAGGTGGTACAAAACTAATGTTCTGTCATGCCATTTGCACTGTGAAAGCTGGAGCTGATCTGAAGGTTGTCCAATGGCACGTCAAATACTCAGAAGGATCTTCCAGGCTCATACTTAGAGATCCCAGAGGTAGTTGAGATGCTGATCAAATGTATAAATTTCATGGAGATCTGTCCATATATGTAACCTGAGTATCATGCTGGTTGTGGATTGCAAGATCATTGGAGTGATACCTATCTACAAGAATAGAATAATGTCTGCACCACATCTGGAACCGGAAGCAGGTACAACCTGCCAAGGTAAATTATCCTGAATGCATCAAAATACTAAATGTCAGCCATTGTTTTTCTCATAACCAGAAAGGCAGCTATGTTCTAGTAGAAACTTGATCCACCATCCTACATCTGGAACTGCTGTAACCAGGACGAGATTGTTTCTATGTCTGTCCTAGCATCATTCTCATTCAAAGACAGTTCCTCCACAAGATATGCCATCAGGTCTGCCCAACACTTATTGACTTCTATATCAATCTCACTACATGTTTGCTGGAGGAACGTCATGAGCTGTTGGTCTTGGTATCAGTGAAAATATTAAATGTAAGAAATAAATGAATACCTGTGGAAACCCATGCAGAGAATCTTTCTCAAGCCAGCGCACTTGATCAAATTTGGACAGGAATTGCTTCCCATCTATGTCCTTTGCACAGAAAAAAAGTGAATCAGTGTGAGTGGGTGTTTTCATTATCACTCTATGGACTCACTACCTCCTTTGTGTGCAATGAATCACACATTGCAGAGAGGTGAGCCAGGATGCTTTCCCAATTGATAGCTCCATCCTCCTTGCATGGAAGTTCAGGAGGTGCATGGGAAAGACATTTGAAGACAAATTTGGATATGGTCTGTATCACAGAGAAGCCCAATAGCATTAACTTGGCACAGCTAGTTGCATCAAATAGATGACTTACTGGCGTTTTCTCGTGTCCATGTGTGTCCATCAGAGCATCTGTAGAAAGTCCAGAAGGTCCCGACTGTTGAGAATCTGGGGTAATGTAGGTCAATGTGGATCCACAAGATATTGTGTTATTCACCTTCCATATCATCCCACAGCTGCGTAGAAGCTGCTACCTTGATGATCCCGTGTTGCTCTTTGAGCAATTTGTCAAACCTCCGAAATGGATCAGATGCATAATACCCCTCCTGGAACTGTCTCTGCCACCATGTGAGCCAGTCTAATGAGAAGTAGATCACTGAGCTGACACATACACATGCATGCACACACACAAGAAAAAAACTTGCCTAGTTGAAAAATGTTCACAGAGTATGGTGCTATTTTTTTCCCTTTCATCAATGCCAGATACTCTCTTCTTCCAGCATCATCATGGCGACATAATAGGAACTCTCTATGAAGCCAGCATGTCAAAGCCATCGGATGTCTCTTTTCTCTAAAAGACATCAGGGTGTTCTGGAGCACCTTGTTAAGATATGTTCGCAAGGAAATCCAGTATACTTGATCTTCTTGTCCTTCGTTTTCCCATGATGAAGTGATTTCAGTGTTAACAAGTGAAAGGAGGTCGATAAAGGCAAGATATGGTGTTGGGAATGTGTATGCCACCTGTGATACATGACAGGTAACAAAACAGTCATTCCTTGATAGACCGTATAGCTCTATGGGTTCTTGAAGCATAGATTCTGAACAGAAAGGAGGATCGCCATAACCTTCCTGAGAGTCCATGTGATGCTGGTCCAAGTGGTATATCGCTCAGTCCAGTTCCTGCAACCATTATTGTCAGCTATAAACATGCATAAATAAGTGTCGGAACCTGGGCACCAGATCAGGTGTGTTACTAACCCCTCTGAACCCAGAAAGAAGAAAAAGATTGCCAAGGGATGGACTACAATAAGCAGTGTAACTCAGGCTGCTGCTGCTAGCGTGATCGTCACCGTCATCAATACCAATATATCATCCACAACTTCAAGTTTTATCCTCTTCCTTTGGCCCACAGAAAGTCAAAGAAAGGTGGATTTATCAGTGCTATGGTTCTAGTTACAGGATTGGTGGATCCAAGTTCCGGTGCCGGCTCTGGAAGACCGGAGCGGCAAGTGTCATGGCAGGAGCGCTTGTAAATGATATCCGACTTATGAAATCGGTCTTGTGGACCCATGTAATTTATAACTGTGACTGTGGGTGCTCAGAGAATGGATGAGGTGAGAGGACACATTACTCACTGTAAGCGGCAAGATGTCCCGGTAGTGTGGGTCTCTTTCCTTCATGCTGGACCCTACTCAGGGAAGAAGCACTAGTTCTTGAGGGAGTTCTTGAGATCTGGGTGTGGCCGACCTGCTGCCTCTGGGCGTGAAAGAGTGATGGGGTCTTTGAGTCTGATTCCAAGCACTATCTGGGGTACAAGCATTTGGTATGGGAGGATTCGTTGCCCATTGTGAGGGCATGTGGAAGTGAACATTTCATAAATTTAAACACAAGGTTATCCTCGCCTCAGTTTCCTAGCGAATGTTGATCCGATGTATTGCACAAGTACGGTAACCATCTAGCACCAGTTCAGGGAATCAGCTATGTCAGGGAGCTGCTGGTGAGGTTGATAGGTCAGCTGTCCAAGATGATACATGAACGAACTGGATGTGGTAACATAACCACAATTTTACCGACCCACACGAAGGTAAAAATAGTTCAGGAATCAGTTCCACATAACTGGGTTAGCGTTCAGCGCCCTCAGACACCGCTTCCGGTACTTCCGGATGTGCCTGGAAATTCCACCGGAAGGCGGAAATGCTTGTACGGTCTCCTCGCAGTATCAGATATGGAGGGGGTGAAACCCTGGATGTCTGAACGTCTGCACGACATGCCACTGGAGCTATTGAAAGCTGACTTTAGCAAGGTCCTACCTGAAGCCATCCGGGGCGTTCTGCTACTAAAGTTGAGCAGGTTGAATAGGCTCGTCGGATGCACATGAAAGTTCGTCGCAAGGCATGTCTTTTTTCTGTCAATCATGTTGCTTTAAGAGGTCGCCTCAATAAATGGCTGGAGATGGGAGCGACAGTGCAAGATGAAACTCGTGACGAGGCGAGACAACTAGATTTTCAATTTGAGTTCCGGTAGTAACCTCAGTCTGAAGCGGCCATGGCCCTCATTCCCCCATTTTCGCCCTCCAATTTCCTGAAACAAGCATGAAGAAATGGCATGATGAGTCCCTTGAAATTTTTGCATCGCCAAGTCGTGAAATTCCATCTGCCCAGAGGAAACGTATCCTCGTTGCTGCAGTTGGTGCTGAAGTTTTGGGTCCTCTACTGGAAGCAACATGGGAGGGTGGAGATGCGTTGCAAAGAAATTATCCTCATCCTGTGGGAGCATTTGAGGATGGAAATACTCTATCGGAGAATCTTCAGCCGGTAGCACGGGAGGGTGAACCAACCGGTGCCAAAACATATTACCGGAACCACGGAAGATGCTCCACGAAGAGAAGAAGGGGAACAACGGGAGTGGGACACAGTGGAGGAGTGGCCCAAGTAAGATTCCATGTAAGACGAGAAGGAAATGGCGGGAGATGGAGGCTCGGACACTGAGTTCGTGCGCATGTGATCGCGCTTCGTCGTTCTCTGCTCATGATTATTGGTGTTAACCTCTGTCTCCAAGGTCTCCACATTCGAAAAGGGAAGAACATCCGCAGGTGTCTGGAAGTTTTGACTGAGATAGTTGGAGTGATACGGGCCAGGGTAGGGATTGAAGACGTTCGTGTAGTTGGACTGGCTGTTGTAGCTAGCCTGTACTAAGTCACAGTGCTCCAATCAGCTCTGAGGACGTCCTCTGGGTCGTCGGCTCCTTATGAAACTCGTACGTAGGTTGGGTGGTCAAGTGTGGGGCCAGGGTTTTGGAACACCCCACACTCGGTGAAGTCCAGCGGCTCGCACCTGGGCTTACAGAAGTTTCGGAGGACTCTGGACCGGCACAGTGAGCGTTATGGCGAGAGCGCTCGCGAATAGTGGCGGAATTTATGAAAATCGACTTCGCAGACCCATGTAGTTTATAACTGCAATGGAAGGTGCTTAGTGCTTGCATGGAGTAAAAAGATGTTATTACTCACTATAAGCATCCGTTATCCCCGGTAGCATGAGTGTCCGCACACAAGGGCTGACGGAATCACTTCCGCATTACAGACACCCCGTCATCCTTCCTCCGGAGCGACTGTAGCATTGCGCTGTGCCGACTGTGCCGCTGAGCTGGGTATGAGGGCCTTGACCATAAGGTTAGGACTATGCCGCAACGCACGTTCCGGGGAAACGCAAAGACGGGTACCAAAAATGCACAGACAGCTATCTTAGTCCTTGGATCATTGAAACATGGCGGCACGGATAGTATCTCTCTTGACCGTGCCCTCTGAAATGGGCTTGTATGCTTTTCCATTCCTTGGAAGAGTGGCAACGGCGAATCTATCCTTGTCAGCACTCATGGGCTCCGAGTCCACCCTCCAGGCTCTAGATTGAATCCATCACATTCTCAACGTAATCTGCCCTGTTTCGGTTCTCTAGTACCTATCCACTGGTGGTAAATACCACCGATGCCTTCACGTGTACTTGATTTAAGGGTTTTTGTCGCCGGCCCCGTCGGCATGTTGGCAGCTTGGAATGTAACCTTACGATATATGGAAGTCAGGGCCTGGATATTTACAATCCCATTTTATATTTGAATACAAGCGGACTATATGACTCCAGGGTTTTGAATCACTTAAAATTTTATGAACGTTTCTCCTTATTCCTGAACCCTCTGCTCTGTCGCCACCATACCATGTCGCCCAAAGTTGTCACTTCTGCTTCTCAAATGCTGGACCTCTCCATCAGGCGCTCTTCCCAACCCGCTCGTCGCCGGCATCGTCCAATAGCCTCGTTGAAAGCCGGAGTTCTATCCCAACCAGAGGATGTCCGCAAGACTTCTGGCTTGTCTGTGTCTCCTTCCTTGAAGTTGGGGACCGAAGATGTGACCACTCCACCGAAATTTGAGATTATGGTATGTAGAGCACTCTCATTTCATACTTTGAAGAGGGTTATGACTCATGGGATTCTACAGAGGTGCAGTGGATGTCACGATTACGGAGATCTTGTTTTTTGTCAAGGCAGAAACTGTGAGCTGGCTTTTTGTGTAGACAGAACAACGGACAAAGGGCCCCAGAATGGTTGTCTCTGCTTGGATGAGATACAAGCTCTTGGAAGGGGCACTTTCATTTGCCCCACATGCTCCATCCGACAAATGGTTCCATTCCCAGTCAGTCACGTCTACTTGAGATGACTGGTCGGCGGAACTCACAAAATAATCCTCTTCACAGCTGATGTATAATGGAAAAACGCACCTTCTGCACGCCGAGAAGACAGGACCACTATTCTGGGTATCTGTAGCACATGGGAACAACCCCCATCCTCTTCGGGAGCAGCTGAAGGTATCGCTGAGTAATTTATATGGAGTACACCTATGGAAGCAGCTTGTGAGAGATCTGACGGTTCTACTTATCCTTTGACCTGTGAATAACGAGCATCTATGACAGGTGTGGGTTGACGAGGTGAATCTCAGCCGCATTGGACGTAATAAAGCCTTCCGATGGTGTCCGGAGACCGACGTTCCGGTGCTGATTACTGTGGAAACTCACAGCGTGATCGAGACAGGCGAGGTTACTTCCGGAACCGGAACCGAGATGCTGTCTAAGGTGCGATTTTTGCTATGATTGCGATTATAGCCGAACGCTGAAGAAAATTTCTGGAAGGTTATGACGCAATACATGTCAGAGGACACACAGAGATATATTAGTTCGACAAGAAATGTTGGATTTTATGTTTCCCATATTCTCTTTTCGCTTATCATGTTCGCTTCACACGGACTATTACATAGAGATAAGCTCCTTTTACGCTATTGGCTAACTCTATATAGCCTTTAGACTCCGACGCTTATAGTTCAACCTATAGCGTTTATTCCTCTTATCTCTGGCCAATGGCCTTTATATCTCTTATCTTTCATTCTTCCTTTTGGAGATTGTTTCCATCACTGATACAAACAATCTCCACACGTATATATAGCTCGTACTTCTTTCTAAGAATACAAGCTGCTCTTCCCCTCTCTTCCGATCGTCCCTCACCCGGATATCGAGGACAGCTTCCCAGACCAA
>JBBPMC010000066.1:0-50420 GCA_038090115.1 Strobilomyces echinocephalus | reverse complement strand
TGGGGCGCGGAGAACGTCGTGAGGCAAATGTCAACGCTTGATCGATCGATCCTTTCTCTCTTGTTTTCGTTTGTTGTTTGTTCTCAGTAGGCCCAATGTATAGGCTCGTTTGACAGTCAATGACAATCCAAGGAAGTGAAAGTGATATTGGGGTCAATGGCAGTCGAGGGAGGGACGGCATAAAAACCTGCGTCGGGCAAGACTTTGACGATAAAAATACCTGCGAAAGGGCTCAATGCATTAGATAAATTAACGGTGAAACATATGGTGGGCTTGGACGACGTTATCCGCCTGTCGGCCGATGCGGTGATCGAGGGTCTCGGTGGCCTCGATTACAGAAAGGCAATCCCGCTCATGCCGAGCACGCTGAGTCTGAAAGCGCTATTCCGAACTGGGCACGAGGCTCGAGCGTCCGGACCTCCATACACTTCTCGTTCTCAAATCGATTCGAACCGAGGCATCACTTGCAAATAAGCATTTTCCACGACTGAGCCAGAAGCGCGAAAATGATACATGAAACTACCCGAATGATGATAGATGGAGATTGGTATGGAGATGGCTGAAGGCCTTATTGGTCAAGATTGACACTTGGACGACGACTAGGAATTGGGATAGGGTGACCCATACGTCTGGTGCCGTCCTTGCTGTGTATCAGATAGAGCGAGGCTTGACTGGCGACTGGGTCCAGGAAGAGGATGAGGACTCAGACGGAGGCCAGAAGATGGTCCCAAGAAAAGATCCCCAGCACCTGGATATGCTGCAGGCCCCCCAGCGCGGGGGTAGAATCCCCCATGTGGACCACGTGGGTCCCCGCCACCTCCATGTGTATCGCCCTGGTACCCACTGGCGCCAGTAGGGTCGAGATACATTGCACGCCGCGCGCTCATTGCTCCACCCTGTAGAACGAGCATCCCACTGTCATTTCCGTAATAAGGGAAACAAGATGGTTGCTGGGTTACCGGTGCATGGAAAACATAGGGTGGGTAACCACCTCCGATTTGCCGGCCCCGTTCAGTCCAGTCGCCACAGGTGAGCGGCAGCCTTTCATCACGAAGAGTCTGATGGATCTGCGAAGGGAGCGGAGTAGTTACTGTCTGGGATGAACCTGTAGGGTTGGTGAGAGGCAGCGTCGTAGTGGTCATCTCAGCTCTTGCGGTAGTCGGCGTATCCACAGAAGCTGTTTGCGTCACAGGAACAGGGGGTCGAGGGACAATATTTGGATGTGGAGAAGTGGGCTGGGAGTTATTGGCTGGAACGTCGGTGATGGGGCGGACAGTGGAGGAGTCAACCTCGGCAAGGGGAGCAGTGGGAATAAGGGGGGCTGTAACGGCGGCCTCGCCATCGGCTACTGGTGCAACAAGCTCATCAAGGCATTTGCGAGGGGTTCCGAGCTTGGTGGGTGGTTCGAAGGATGCATGACGCTTGGGAGACGGGCTCGATGGTTCAACCGATCGCCCAATATTCATGGGGTCCTTTGGAGTTGATGGCAGGAAGCTTCTGGTTGCAGTTCCAGGTACGGTTTCTAACGTCTAAGTCACTGATATGCACGAGAATACAAATGTTGTTCACTCACCATCATTAAACGCATCTTCGTTTTCTCCTGGACGCATTTGTGAAGCGACGGCTGGTTGGGCTGTCTATTCGTTAATATGGATCCAAGAATAACTAAAACGGGGAATACCTTTGGCTGTCTTCGTTGGTGCTTCTGTATCAGAATCGGATACGTCCACCCATCTAGCGCCCTGGACTTTCTTCCCCCCCTTGGTGGGCCTTTCACGTTCCTTTCCCTTCTTGGATAGAATATAATCCAAGGCACGAATCTTCTTGTTGACACGGCTCGTCGGAGGAGGTTTCTTGGCCTTACGTTTGCGTGAATCAACAGCGTCATGGTAACCGTTTTCTGGGGTTTCTTTGCTGTCAATGGGTAGACGTGCCTCGCCGGCAATGCTGACTTCATCATCACTCGAAAATTCAAGTATGATAGCCTTCTTCCCTTTTTGTACGACGGAATCAAATTTCCTCTTGGCGGAGATGATACGGGGAGCGCCATCATCACTACCACTGCTGATAATGATCGGATCCTCGGTCGTGGCCTTCGGAACACGTTTTGGTTTGATCCTAGTCGCAGCTGCAGTGGGAGGGAGGCGCTCAGGACCATCGGCGTCCAAGGTACCATCACCATACATTTGGAGGGCCTGGGTATTATCACTATCGGAAGGGGGTGGGGCACCGATGATGACAGGAGCCTCAAACGTCGAGACAGCACCTGTGTAACGATTAAATAAAGGAAGAGTAGAAATAAATCACTGCTCACGTTGTTCATCCCTGCTGGAAAGTCTCGCTATACTAATCTCCCCGGCGAGGAGAGCCTGCTGGAGGCGCCGTCGCTCAGCATGACTAAGATCAGCGATGCCTTTCGTTCTAGCGCCAGCATGGCAAGGCTGCCCGGGCATCAGGACACCATCCGGCCACCCCTTCATAACGAGTCCCTGTGCAGCAAGGAAGGCGAGAAGAGTGGTCCATGGAAAGGTGCTGCGCTTGAACTTGGAAACATCGCCTCCTGCAGACTCTGTTCTAATGATGAGATGGATCGTGAATGCACGAAATGAAAATACTTACGAAGAAGTGTCATCATGCTGTCCTTGATTTGAGCCATGGAGTCGTTCATAAGTTCTTCTATTCCGTTCAGCACTGGCAATGCTGCAGGTGCCAACAACCGGTCCTGGTTTTGCCTCGATTGATTGCCCTCATTGCCAAAGGCCTCATTTACAGACTCAAGAGAGACATGATTGCTACGCGAATAACGTTGGCACATGTCTTTGATAACCAACATGACGTCAACTTACTATACATGGGACTTGAGGTGTCCAATTATTGTGCCGGGGTTTGCACGGCACCGGGTTTCAAAAAACTAACATAGACAACACATAAAATAAAATTGGAGCGGAGGGGGCAATACTTACCGTAGTGGCACCCCCCGTCGTGTGCGTGAATCCCAACGATGCATCTTCATTGACAACACTGCCACACATAACAATTGCAGCTTCGAATCCGTGTTTCGCAGACTCGCTCTCTAGCTAACTCGAGTCATTAGGGTGTGATATCAGATGGAACAGTTGCGTACCACGGATATGATTCGCTTCTTTGCCTTGTGAAAGATTTGCGCACGCTGAGTAGCGGTTTGTGGTGAATACTGTGCGCCATCGACCATATCGTGGACCTCCAGAATCTCTTGCCAAGTATCAGGGTTGTCTTCCTTGAACTTTGAATATAGTTGACGACGAATGGTTGGAGTAACTATGCAGCATAAGTAACAGAATACCAGATCACGAGTATAAACTTACGGAGAACATTTTGCAGCAGGCCAAGTCGTCGTCGCTGTTGTTCCTCGTGTCGCATGGCGTATTTTGTGTACTGATTCCAGTGATCAATTCCGCTGACAGTGCGTGAGCGACTCTTGTGCCATCCGTCTAGTATCTGCTGCGTGGTGAGACTTGTTTGCTCGACAAGTCGTGTGAGGGTTGCCTCAAGTTCCTCATAACCGGCCGTAAGGACAGCGTTGACGACAGTCGTTCGTCGTCCAGATGTCGGAGTCAAAGATTCAACATTGGCAGCACCGCTGGACAAAGCGGTGCTAAACACGTTGTCCCCCGAAATAGGTGTTGGTGGAATAACGCGAGTAACTGGCAGAGTTTGCAAACCAGTCAGTACTGAGGGGCCATCAAGCACCAAAGCATCGAGTTCTAGACATGGGGAAGGGGGTCGGCATCCACCACCAACCTGCTCTCCAAGGGCGCTATCCGCTGCATCTAGAGTAGGGCTATTAGGACGTGATGCGCACGGAGGCAACGGAGATTTCGAGCTACGTGTGGTTTGCATGAAAGTAGGTGGCGGTCCAACAACGGGAGGTCAATCAGATGATCGATAAGCACTTATAGCGAGGGTAGACAAACCTTGGAGTATGCAGATGATGGAGGCAGATTGCACACAAGTTAGACTGGTCGGCAGCACAGTACCTCACATGGACTGCTAACGAGGCTCGTTCAGGAGTCTGCACTGCGGAAAATGTTGTAACAGCTCGAGGCAACGGAAGACAATAACACACCGATCAGGCCCAGGAGCACTGACTGTTGGCCATCACTGGGGAAAATGGAAGTTAGCATCAAAATGCACAGCCAAGCATACCTTCGGCTACCACATTGCTTCGAAAAAAAAACGGCTACCGTTCGGCTACCATCGGGACCCTCGGCTGCAGAAGACAAGTACACAGATGCCTATGATGGCGGGGTTACAACGTGGATTAATTATGTAAGTATCACTTATCTCGCCTTCAAGCTTGAAGCAATGCTGTCAGAGATGTTGTAAATTTTCCTCTACCACACATTTTTCCCGCCATGTCTTCCCCCCTACCATCGTCCGAGTCATGCATCTCAGTGAACTCACACATACCTCCCTCGTCACCTGAGCCGCCAGCTATCAGAGATGGGTCTAGCAAGTGTTGTTCTTGTTCCGGACGCAAGCAAACCCGCTTGGAGTTGCCATTACGGTCTTTGCCACATACGCATCCTTACAAGAGGCCTAAGGTTTTACTTACAACTGTGAGTATGACCTTGAAATAACGATCTAGTGTGCTTATACGGTTATACCATCCATTAGTCGTCTGCTAGGAGAGGTCAAGAGATCGAAGATCTCCGTTCTCTTCGTATGCTGCAGCTTGCTCGTGCCAGTCGCGAGGCTTTTGCTGCCCATGCAAAGTATCGACTCCTACGCATACATGAAATTGATGTCATGCGTACAATAGCATTTGATGAATTCGAGGAAGCACAGTCATTTGTGAAGGATGCGGATCGCCAAGTTGGTGAGGTGCGAGACATTCTAAGCCGTAGTGGGAGTGTGCTTTTTGAAGAGCACAGCAAACTTTCTTTGCTTAACCTCGCACCCGCACCTGATGTTTCTGATGTGGAAGTTTCTGATGCTTTGTCTAGTCGTTCACCCAGCCCCCTTTGAGACTAGCCCTTTTCTTATTTTAATTTGTTGTAGCTTGTTCTATTACCTGTTGTATTTACAACTTCGCGCACGATAATGAACTTAAGCCGGACGCTCGCGCCCCAATTTGAAAAGTCAAGCATCACAAAAACTGCCAAAATGTGATAATCGCATCCAGACGAGATGGCTCCGATCGCATATAGCTATATAATTGGGTTGGCGCGCGTGACCCGAACATTATCCATGATTATCATGGTGTATCTACAGCGCGCCGTATCCCTCATTAGCGTAGATAGTCTCGTCTAACTGTTCGCCCTCGTCGGGTATGACGCGATCTGGGTCGTCGTCTTCTGGCCCGTCGTCCTCGTCGCCATTGTCATCCACGTCGTCCAAGTCAGGATCCGGGCCCTCAAGATCTGAGAGAAAGTAACCCATCAAGTCATCAGGAGGAACAGATGCACGGTACTGACCAGCTCCTGGGAAACAAGCGCAATCTGTTTCCGGTACTCCTGAACGTTGAACTCATCAATCGCCTGTCCATCGAGAAGAATTTCATGGTCTCTCCCTTGAGTGTTTTCCCGGCAGTAGACTCTGCATCGATTTCTGGAGTGGAGTCGATCAGCTTGACAATCGCGGCTGCAGCACCGCGAGCTGAAGAGATGTCGGGAACATAAGAGAAAATATTGCCCGCTTGCATCGCTCCAAATGTTGTGCTCTACACCAGGATAAGCTTTCAAACTAGCAGCGTGATGACGACGCACCATGAGCGACACGAAGAACGACTTCGTGTTGATCTCCCCGAAAGACACAAGCCTTGCGCCATACCAGAAGACGAGAGCAATGACGTAAAAGGTGACTGATTGTGATAACGCGTACAGTAGACTGCTTCATCTTGTGGTCTTGTTCGAGTTCCTGAGAGGCTCTTCAAAGCTACCTCTATAAAGTCGCAAACAATCTTCCTCCAGAGTAAGAGAGGCGACAGTGCGGATGGAAGCAGCAGCTTCACAAGCTAGCTGAGCCGAGCTCTCGTGGGCACGTTTATCTTGTTGGTCCTTCAGGACGACGACATGCTTGCAGACACTCAGCAGGCGTCGACATGGTTCACGAAGAACAAACTCACCAACCGGATATAACCGGTCGAGATCACGAATGGGATACAAGCTGTAATATCATGTTTCAGAGCATATGCAGAACGATCAGCAGAGAATCACGAACCCAGCCGACCAAGGCAGGCTGCCACGCATAAACCAAGCCGATTACAGCGCCGCCAATCAGAGTGGTTACCGACTGCACAATACTAGATGCTCGTCAGAAATCGAGTTGACCATTGCAAGATTATACTCACGTCCCGAGTGTGATGCCCGCCAAACCTTTGACCTTTTGTGGGTTATCACTCAGATTGGTGGTGAGAGCACCAGTCTTCAAGCACGTAGTCAGATCTGCCGGGTACGCAGAACTAGGGCACGACTCACGCTATTCTCGTCCCTGTTGAAATACTCAACTGGAGCGATCATTATGTGAGTCAACACATTGCACACGACAAACTCACTATCTTGCCGAAGGACGGCACCAAAGGTGACCAAGCGCATTTTAGACGTTAGAATATGGTGCAAGCAGAGAGAATAGCAATGATGAAGAACCTTGGCTTCCTCAGATATGTCAACCAGCTGAACGAGTTGGCTTACCATAATGCGTTTCTGTCCCTGTCATGTCGTCGAACAGAAGCATCGGGCTGAGAGAAGGATGAGATACCTTGACCTAATACAATATTAACGTAGCTGTCGTGGAAGCAGATGAGCCAGGTAACTTGCCAAAAACTATGCCGAAGGGCTCACGGAAATATGGGGGTGGTCGTCGAGCGAGAGGGCTCGAAATAGGGCGGAGGGGGTTCAGGAAAACGCGGCGAGGGCGGTCGTCAAGCCATTTGGCTCGAAAGAGGGTGGAGGTAGCGCGAAATGAGCCGGAGGGTTGAGGAAACACGGCGGGTGGCCGTTGAGTGATTGGGCTTAAAAGAGGGTGGAGGGGAGGGCGAAACGAGCTGTGAGGCTCAAAAAAACACGGTGAGGGTGGCCGTCGAGCCGCTAGACTCGAGGTGGCACGAAACAAGCCAGGGGCGACCGTCGAGCGATCGGAGTCGAAAAAGGGCGGAGATGGCACGAAATGAGCACGGGCGAGTGTTGGCGCTCGGGAAAAATGCAGCGGCGGTGCGAAACGAATGATTTGACTGGCACACACAAAGCAGGGGTGATGGGGGAGCAGTGGCGCCAGTATAAACAACGTGGAGGTGGCAGTGGCACGAGTATGACCTGGTAAAACAAGCAGTCAGGCCCAAATTAACGGAAGGGGGCCGACCAATTGTTGGCACTCCAGGAGGCACAGTACCGACGAGCGATGGCTGGCGGTGTTCTAATGGACACAGTGGGGCTACTGGGTGAGTGGTGATGCTCGAATGAACTCGGTGGGGTAGTTATTGGGTGGGCAGGTTGGGCGAGCGGACTGGGCGAGTGGCGGCGAGGCCTTGTCACGGGTCACAATGTTACAATGTTAGACAGTGTGACATCTCGTTCCTGGCCCTCCCCCACTGAGTCGAGCTACCGGTTCTCAGCCCTAGCCGCGTCTATCTGAGTGCGTCCTCTACCCTTGTCTCATCTTTTCGGGAGCCGCCCCTCCTCTCCCACCGTGTCTATCGGTTCACGCCGCCGGCGTGGTAATTCGTGTGAGGGGGCTCATCGCCCGTGTTTTCTCGTACCTCACTGTTGTCCACCACCCCCGCCTCCCCTCGCATCTCCCCCCCAACCGGCATCAACCGGCCCCAATCACGTCTGCTCGTGCCCCACCACCGTCCAACAACCCCTCGTGCTCGTTCACGCCGGCGACGTATCCGTTTGAGTGAGAGGGCTCGTCAGCCGCGCCTCCTGCTGAACCGGCGTCCACCGGCTCCCTCTCGCATCTGCTCGCACCACGCCGTCGTCCAACGTCCCCTCTTGCTCGTTCACGCCGCCAGCGTGTCCCTTCGAGCGAGAGGGTTCGCCCTGCCCTCTCTCGTGCCTCACCGCCGTCCACCACATTTCCTCTTCTCTCCTCGTACCTCCTCACACCTCCTCACTCCAAACCGCCGTCCGCCAGCCCCTCTCTCGTCTGCCTGTACCTCACCGTCGTCCAACGGCCCCTCATGCTTGGTCATGCCGCCGACGTATTAAATCAAGGGCCAGGCCCCCGTCCCATGTCTCCTCGCACCACAGTGGCATCCTCCACGGCCCCCTCGTGCTCGTTCACGCTGGCAGCGTGTTCGATCGAGCATGAGGGGTCGTCCTTCGTGCCCCTGGCACCTACTCGCACCACGCCGTCATCCACCCATTGGCAACCCTCCGGCTCGTTTCGCGCTACCTCCACCCTCTTTCGACTTGATGACCGCCCTCACCGCGTTTACCCGAGTCCAGCATCACTCGTCTCACACCCCATGGTCCTCGTCCCGCTTTTTTTCAACGCGGTACATAATATTTGATGTAGCTTGTAATACGCACGGCAATACAGTTCACAATGGTGATGGTGACACCAAGCTCACGCCCTCGCCCTCGTCTCGCGATGGCAGCCATGACAATGCGACGACGATGGTGGGACCAACGGCGACACCACACCGTCGGCATGCTCTCTGAATGAGCATCTGACGTCGGTGCATGTGTTTAAAAGACATAAACAGGTTCTCTGTAGCAGAAGTACATAGACAGTATATACGACGTTGAATCCGTGCGATGCTTCGACATCAAGACCAACCATATGAGGTACTGGCGAATGAAGGGGTAGGTTGATGAATATACTGAGGCAAAGCGTCGGGGGGGGACTCGGAGGGGCTCTCGTATGCGGCGATCTCGTCGGCGGTAGGGACGAAAACTTTCTTTACGGAATTAAGATGCGACGGCAGATCATGGAACCTCTTGTTCCCCATTGCTCTATATAACCATAAGTAATAAGTCCCAAACCAGGCGAGTGTGTCGTGTACTTACAACCCATCTTTATGCAACCAATCCAAACGTTCAATGAGTCGTCGTGAGATGGCGGGATTCTTCGTCCCATCAACAAGGCTCTCGTGGAAGGCGTTGTAATAAGGAGCATAGTCCTTGGAGTTAAAATTGATTGGGTCAGTGGCCACTTCTCGGTGGAGGCCACAAAGGAGCTTGTAAAAATTAGCACGTGATGGTAAAATGAACGAACTTAACGTACCGCAGTGGCCGACAGAGCATACATTCGCAAGGGAGTAGTTCGAAAGTTTGCGGGGAAGTGTTTCATCGGGGAACTTGCGTAGTCAGCATACCAAAAATTCAGATGGAAATCCTCGAGGATGCCATTGCCAAACCATCGACGGACTTTGCCCTGTTGATGTACCATGAGTCTCTGAGAGATAGAACGAAGTAAACTTACTTTGGCATTAAGCTGGTGCATGAAGTGCTGAGTAGTACTTGGATCTGTAATGCGCCCAACTTCTTCTTTCTTCCAAGCAGCAAGACGCTGCGGATCCCGCACGAGGGTCTTATCGCCAGGTTGTAGGTATTTTCTTGCATGAGACAGCGCTGCTGACGCGATATCTGAACGAACATTGGTGATGCATCTCAATAACTACGAAACAGTCAATTAAATAGGTATGGTTGAGCATGGGACTTACATATCGTTCTGTTGTGTCTGACAGTCTGACTTCTGTTCTCCAAATTAGACCACAAACACGCTAAATAGAGTGAAATTACCTTTCTGGAACCGGCTGGAGGCTTGCTGCAACGCCTCGCGCAGAGTCTTGCTCCAGATCTGTCGCCCTGTACCCGTTGTAACCGGCCATCCTACTGAACATACCACCTCCGAAATCACGATCAACCTCGCTTCCTTAAGGACCCCTCTTTCATCTTCTTCGAATTTCCAAAACTGTGAGTCTGTCAGTTTACTGGCGACTGAAGAAACACTACCGTCGTTTGGGGAACCGAGATGGGAGGCTCCATGGGACGAAGTAGTGCGAGCCGAGTGAGCGTGCGAATATAAGTTGTCACCGAACGAATGTTCTCGTGTTGGTACGTGAGCACCGCGATATTGCCGCTTCTCCTGCGGATCAGCGTCCTTTCCCTTCACCTATCGGGTGTTCAGAATTAGTCAAATAGAGCAAGAATTACCGCGGTCATCTCCGTAGTCACCTGGTGCCCTTCAGCAGCAACGCCAAAGTTCAAGGTATTCCCAGGCCACTGAGAATGCTGTGACGCATCGTATTCCGAGACAGACCCTGCCGAAGGTCATATTAGCAGTCACAGTAAGGACGAGGAAGGGTAATGTCGTACTATAAAATCCGTACTGGTTCCCAGAAACTAGAGCGGCAGAGTCTGCAGAGGAAAGTGGTGGAAACGCTCCAGAAGAAGAAACATGTGATAGCACGGAAGGAGGAAGAGGCGGAAGTTCGTCGTATGGAGCAGGTTGGATGGCGAACGTGTCATCAGGGGCCAGAGTAAACGTTTCAGTGGTTGGTGAAACAACAAAGGGCTCGAGCACAGGCTGGCGTCCGGTGCGCGCAGAAGTTTGGATGAATGCATCCACACCCAGTGAAATGGTGTGTGGCGCCGGAAGGCCTTCAGTATGGCCATCTGTGCCTTCCATTTGTACGTGGGGATGGTGAAAATGAGAGGTCATCTTGATTGACCAAGTTGTCCTCGACGGGCTTTTTGTGAGCAGTGAATTGGTTACGATCTCTAACGCCCCAAACTTACCTCAGGGTCCCCGAGCGTGAGTCGTGTCGGATCCCAATCGACCAACTTGACTGGGCAGGGAGAAGAAGATAGCCTTTCTTGGTGATCGTCGATACTATACCAATCATGATCGCCGTGCAGAGAACGAAGGAGAGAGGTCCGATAACGATCCTAGGGCCCAGGAGCAGGAGTGACGTTAGCCTCGCTTACCGGCGGCAGACAGCAACAGACACGTGGCAAACAATGTGTCGCTCCTAAAGAACCGCAGAAGACGCGACGGAGATCCGATGGCGATCCTATTACGCCCGGGAGCAGGAGTAACGTTACGATTGCTTACCTTCAGACAACAGCAGTTACAGTCGCTTACCTTCAATTTTGGCAGACGGCAAATATACATCAGAGTGTGGGTCTAGTATTAGTTCCGCGCGTGCCGCGCGAGGACAAGAACGTTACCGCCACGCCGCGAAGACCCTCACCGGACCATGAATAATTACCTTCACTGCGAAAAGACGCAGTGTTGTACCGGACGGATCCGTGACGAATCTCGTCATCCGTGCGAGGTTCGACTCAGGTTCTACCCAGACTTCTTGTCGCCCGCTCGAATCCCCAGGTTACGCTTCCATCATAGACATTTACAACCTATGGTAGGAGTCTTGTCCGAGAACTAATTAACTTTGATAAAAGTATTATATTTTATATTGCTCGATCAATCACGTCGACGTGCTACTATCCTCGGAGCAGTGAGTTCGGCGGTCACATACCTGCTTGGGTGCGCAGCATCGTTTTCATACAATGCTAGAACATCGTCTATCTGTCATCCCGATGATTGGACCGCGAACATCGTATCGGCGTCGTTTTCGACGCTGCACATTGAGATATTGACTGACCACCCACCGTGTCGTCAATCGTACCGCAAATATTGTCTCAGCGTCCTGTCTATCCAGATTAGAAGATGCCACATGGAATCTGGGAGACATTTTTCAGTCCCGTTGATTTCATTCAATTTAAAACAGATAATCGCGTACTGTAACACCTTTGGAACACCCTTGGCAGCTTGGTCGAGTGCCGACTGCACGACCTTTTCCGAATTCGGATCCAGGGCAGATGTTGGTTCCTCCAGGAGCAGGACCGTTGGATTACGCAAAAGAGTGTGGGCGATGTCAATTCGTTCTGCGGCTCGTCTGCTATGCCCGAGGTCGCCTTGAACAAGAGTTACTCACGTTCCTGACCACTCGAAAGCTGTGATCCCTTGCCGTCAATTTGAATGTCGAACCCACTAAAACAACGTGAGTGAAGTCGTTCGGGGAACATTCATGTGCGGGCTCACTCGGGCAACGACTGGATAAAATCAAAAATGTTTGCATTGCGACACGTCGCTTCGATATCTTCCTGCGTGACCTCCGACTCCGGTTTGGCTGCGCCAGGTAAGGTATTAAGGCGAAGGCTGCTGGCATACAAAGTCTGAGAATGACCTGTCAGGTTCATCGAGACGAGTAGATAATGCACGGTACTGACCGACTCTTGGAAATTTCACCAGACAGAGGGTCATAGAAACGTTCAACTATTTGGATGCTGAGGTAATTCTCAGTGAAATTGTCGGGCAACGATATCAAAAAGGACCTACGCTGTACTCTTCCCGCAGCCACTGGCCCCTACGAGAGCGACATATGTACCGGGCGCGACCTTGAGTGAGAGGCCCTGCAAGACACGGACACCAGGTTGTGCCAGGTATCGGAAGTGCACATTTTCAAACCGGATCTGGTCGTTCTCCATTGAATGTTTTCCCGGCACTAGACTGCATCGATTTCTGGAGTGGAGTCGATCAGCTTGACAATCGCAGCTCCAGTGCTGCAAGAGATGAGAGATTACGAACCCATACCGACCGAAGTAGGCTGCCACACATAAATCAAGCCCACTATCGAGTCACCGATGAGAGTGGTCATGGACTCCACGACGCTGGATACCCGTCAGTAATCTAGCCACAGCGGAAAATGATACCCACGCCCTGAGAGTGCCAACCCATGGACCTTTTGCGGGTTATCACTCAAATTGGCTGTGAGAGAGCCAGTCTATAAGCACGTAGTCAGAATGTGTCGAAATAAGATGCACGCTGTTCTCGCCCTTGTCAAAATACTCCACTGAGAAGCAGTGCATAAGATGGAGGGCAGAAGGTCCCAGTCCAAGGTCTACGCCTCGGGCTGACGTTCCCACTTGTGCGTCCATCTGGCACCCATCTCCAAGGATCAGGGCCGGGCTGCCAGAGCACCCGAGAGTGGTGGCATACAGTACGCATAGCGGTTGGCAGAGGAGCGGCATGATTAGGTGCGGTTTTGAGCCGGAAGCTCTCATCAGGGGGCATCGCTACCCCGACCACTGCCCTTCCAAGTTTGTTTAGGAAGAGCTACCGAGGGAGTTGGCTAAGGCGCGATGCCGGTCGCAGGTGTAACGTTTTAGCGCGACCCCAGGTAGACCGGGGCTTGAGCGAGTGGGAGGGGGTGCTTCCTGCCGCTTTAACCTGACCGAGTCAAGCTAACTCTTGATTTAACAGTAATGGTCGATTAGAAGAAACCTCACTCATGGTCTTGAGGAGTATGACTCGGAATGCGAAAGGTGAGTGACGAGTTTTATTGCATTTCCATGTCCACAGTACAAAATGAAGTAATGCTAATCATAGAACAACAAACCAAGAACTCACCGTCTGAATCTTGCCTGATGAATGGAAACCCTGTGGTGGTGGTGGATATCAATCATCATCGACTCGGCGAGCGTGATGTCGTTTTCAAGCTCCGACTGAAATTAAATATCTCCTTCGATACCACTGCCGCGACGACCCACTAATGCCGAGACCGTCGGCAAAAATCTTAACGGACATAAATGAAGGGGCCTCTCCATGGTGAGTACTGCATCTGAAGCATGAGAGGGACAGCATGACATTCGGATTGAGTACTTCCCATAGTGACTGTACGGCATCGACAAACGATTGTGCGATCTACTACAACCGTCCTGCTACTTTTCCCTGATGACAGTACCAGCGATGTCCGACAGAGCTACAATTGAGGTCCTGCTGGACGCGAGGTGGAATAAAATTGTAACGTTTCTTTGATGATACTCGGAACATAGATCTCAGTCTCGTACCAGGTAGGTCAGATCGAGATCTCAAGCCTGTCATTTGAGGTGTTGCCGTCCAACAATTTTTGCGCGCAGGTTATCCCACCTTAGCATATCAAGCTTCCTCCATTGATCCGGCACTCGTTTCGTCTTTCGTCTCCCACTGCGCTTACCTTACCAGCCAAAGTTCCGACAGAGGTACGTGCACCCACCACTGTCATTTCATGTACTAACATGCACTACAGATGACTGGGAACGATACTATCATTGAGACAAGCCCTTCCGGTCAAACAGTCTTACCATCTTCTCGAGACACGTCGCAGGTGCAAATTGGCGGTGGCCGTCGAGCGCCTTCTCCTCCACCTGAGCCAACCCCAACACGCTTACGGACAAACATCAAGGCAACCGCAAAAGACTGCGGTCTTGTCCGCGAGGCTCAAGCACGTCGTGGTCTCTTGCTCCAGAATCAGTCAGGAGAAGATGACCTGTTTCACGTCGCACTTCCTGGGAATGGACCCTCTCAGGTGCAGCCTGCACGTCTTTTATTCGGCGACTCGAATTCGCTTTCCCCTCCATCTTTGGATGGGCCACGGAGTGGCAAAACTGGTATGTATATATATCGTCGTGACGAGGTCGACAGATCAGGTTAACTTTCCCCTCCAGATGTCGGCCCACCCTCTGCTGTCGCAATGCATGCATCTGCGGCCGTGCAACCCACTCCCACTGCCGAAAAGCCACTATCCTTCTTGGCAAAGCCTACGTCTGCTTCCACAGGGCCACCTTCTGCGGCCGGGGCGAAAGAAGGTATGGTTTAAATATTCATCAGGCTGAGGAATGTTTCTCTGACATGCAAATTCAGGTCGAGCAAAATTTGAACCGGTGTCCACCAAAAGTGTAGGTCCGGCAGACCACCCAAGAACGCCTCCTCCTAGGCCACCTGGTGAAGTGCGGGCTATATGTGATGAAGACGATAGCACTCCACGTCCCACCTCCCCTGGTGAATTGCCCCTGTTCGCGAATGACGCGGAGATCTATCCGAATTCTCCTACGCCCACTCGACGTCAATTTTCTGCCAAGTCTCCCCCGCTTCTTACCGAAGCTGACCAACAGTGGGAGATGGTTGACGGTCCCGCAGAAAATAAAGAGGGTCTTCCCTGTGGTAATGGCAGAACCCCCGCCTCCACCGTTGCCATACTTGAGGACGGCTTCGACATGTTTCATCAGCTCTTTGCCGAGCTCGCTGTTCAGGCTGGGATGTCAGTTTCCCAGGTGGTCTCTCGCTTCGCGAAGCTGTACTCGCGTTCAAACCTAGGGAACTATTGGAATCTGTACCAGCCCTACCATATGGCGCATAAGGCCCAAGAACTTGGTAGGCTAGGAGAAGTAGACGTTGTTACAGCGACACCAAGTAAGTCGCAGTTTAAGATCCATACACGACCGTCATTGACATTATATCAAGCGGACAAAATGGCGAAATGCTACAAGCTCTTCCGAGAGAAATATCCCGACACCTATCAAGAGATTCTCACCACGTGGCACGAAGCAGAAGCATTGGGTGACGCTGACAGGACAGTTGCACAACGTGCGCAACTGTTTTCCAAGCTGGCGAAAAAATTCGAGCAACAGGTCAGTTATGATTTGTACCTCGTGATGTCATCGTTTAAACGCCAACTTAGTGTTCTGCGATGGCGAAAAGTCATTCGTTTGAAGTTGCCTTTGTTATGGGCGGGAGTGTAGTTAACCAGGATATTTCTCTCGGGCGGGCATTCACCACTGAGGGCGCTGAAGGGGTGAGTACGCTTATGAGATCCACCCTGTCATCATTCATAAGGTTCTCATAGTTTTTCGCCGAGCGTTGCCGCGCTGACACAGACGAAATCATTGGCCATTTCAAGGCACACATCTTGTGAGTTATTTTCGACCTGCGGTGTCACGATATCTGACATTAGAATAGCAATAAGCTGTCCCTCCTCACAGTGTCAGATGCATTCGATGCCGACGATGGCCCAGAGGTTCCCATAAAGAAGAACGGAGGCGATGAGCGCAGTCGCGCCGGTGGAGAACAAGACGAGCGCGAAGACCATGCGCGGGTCAAAAGCCAGCTGGTCGGTGCCCTTGGTAGGCCCTGCTCAATTATGCATCTGTATGCACTGACTTGTTGTGTGCAGCGAGAGTGGGATGTAAATGGGCCTCTGGAAAGCTTTTTCCTTGGAAGAACTTCCCCTCAAAGCTCGCTAAGAGTGGGGCTGTTTGTTATGGTTGGCCGGACAACGTACTCTTACCAGGCGAGGACCGTCAGCCCCGTCCCAAGGGTGGATCGAAGGGGATATCAGACCTTACACTGGCCGAATGTTCTAGCCTCCTCGTGGCTCTGAACGACACATCGAAGGAAGGGCTTTGTTTCAAGCCAGTTGGTGCCGAAATGAAAGGTGATTCGCTATATTTTATTCGTTGGAGAACACGACGTTTATCTTATGACATTACAGGACTGGCATCTTCGCACAAGCCGGTGATTCACTGTGCTGCACCATCCAGCGACTCCAGATATGCGTATGCTCGGCGGATGTTCGTGAATCTCACAATTGATCGCAAGGGTTTACCACGTAAAGAAAAGGCTGCTCCTATACGTATTCGTAAACGTGGCAAGGGAAAGCAACCCTCTGGTGATGCTCCGTCTACTACTCACGTCGACTCGGACGATGCTGTTGTTGAGGTCCATCCACCAGCGCCTCGGTCTCTGCGTCCCCGCCTCAGCCCTGTATGTCTGTCTGAGGCCGTAGAAGAAGTCGGCGTCGTAACCAGAAGTCAACAATCAGAGCCCATGGTTGTCATCGCGACGAAACATGCACGGAAGACATCCTTGGGTTTCGTCATTGATATCAGCTCCTCATCCGGTTCCGAGTACGTTCCCGACGGCAATCCCGCTATCCACATCTCCGACGAGGAGACGCAGGGGTACAAGCAAGCTTCATCTTCACGGAAGCGGAAATTTGAGAGCAAGGCCTGTAGCCCCCCCTCCCGTGGTGCGAGAAAGCGCGTTAAGTTTAACAGCAGCCTAGCCACGTCCACAGGCAAGGCAAAGTCGACGGAACAGAGGGGTGGAGGGCTTCTGCGGCCTAAACGCCCCTGTATGCTTGTCAGATCGGTTATCTCCTCTGAGGACGAACTTGAAGATGTCCCTGGCGATGAACTTATGCAACAAGATTCCACTCTTCTGCCTACGCCTCAGATCGATCATGGAAACTACCTTCCGTCAGCTGAGAACATCCAGATGCACTCTGAGTCGTCGAATATAGACGTCATTGATAATCCTTCCGAGGGCGTCCCCCCATCCCTGAAACCTAGCCTCGAGCCAAAAGTTACTCCTCATTGTATAAATGCAATGCTATCTGATGAAGGGATCCCTGTAATCCCTTCCGATAAAGCTACTGCACTGGCATCTGTCCCTGGAGGCCTTGAAGGACAGCAACCTCTGGTCCCTGATATTCCAAAACAGCCTGCACGCCCAAAACCACAATTCTATGTCAGGAAAACCACAGAGGACGAACAGTACTTGCAACCCCAAGCTCAGACTGTCCTGAAGATTGCACAGACTGAGAACCATGTATCGGACAGACCCTGCGTCTTCAACCTGCCCCTCGACGTGAATGAAGAAAGTAACGGGCCTGCTCGCTATGATCCGCCACAGTGCTTGGTACCTGAACCCTTGTCAACCACTGATCCGGATGTAGCCCGAGTCCCTGAGCGCCCTCCCTCTACCCAGCGCAGCTGCCATGATCCGTCGCCATACGTACCACCACCATTGCTTGTCAATTATGATCGCGAGGCCTTTGTGCCTCGTTTTCCTTCTGTCCAAGGTTTCCCAGACCATATGGCCAGAATGGGTGCAGGTGCTCACGAGACGTATCGTTACCAACAGGGCACCCTCAACGATCCAGCTCAGATAGCATACGTGAGAGGTGGAGGATGGTACCAGCCTATGGGTCTTGATCCTCGACTCCACCCATTTATGGGCACTCCATTCGCTCACTACAGGCCCCATTGTTCGAACACGGACAATGCTCGCACAGAACACCGACGTGACACTGCGCAGCCCCATGCTCAACTACAACCCCACGATTACAGCCGTGCGCCTCAGGCAGGCTACGAACCACACCCATACTATTATTACAATACCATGCAGCAGCAATATCCCAACCTTCCCACCAGTGGTGACGCGTGTGCACCCCCTCAACATCAGGATATATATGCTCCCCTCCAGCCTTCTCAGACTAACGCGCTTGCAAGGAGTAATCAAGGCTCGAACCCAGACCAGATGCTAGATCGTGGACACGGAGGGCCAGTGGGCGAGTAGATGTTCTACTGGCCCTGTTTTCCGTCCGAGTCTTTCTCTTTCGTTGAAGCGTCATGATGGCATTCGACACATCTATTGGACAACTCATAACCTCGCACCATTCCGAATCATTCTACTCGTATTTTCTTTCATCTTGTTGGTACCAGTCTCGAGTGTCGTAGCATGTGGCAATAGAGCTTCGACAACACGCCCTCTCACACACCAACTCTCGCTCTCGCTACCATGACATGTCGCTCTACCTCATGCCCGATCTCTATCAACGTAGGTGGTCATAGAACGAAACTATCCCCTCTGGCGCGAGGAGACGGCAGCCAGTCGTCCGAAAGGTAAGTCCCTGTGACCCGTCTGTGTGGTTCGTTTCTCGCTGTTATCCGGATTTCACAAGGCTGCCCGTACGGAAGACGCCGTCAACTCGACGTAGTAGCTTTCAGCACGGGTGCGCACCACATCGACGTTATACACAACACTTTAGTGCGCGTTCGTCTTGGATCTTGACCAGCTTCTCCATGTCGTTGATGAATGTGCCGACATCGAACGTTAAAGAAGTCAGCGTGATGTCCCTAGGGCTGGCCCCGCCCGTCCTGAGGGTGAACGCGCCGGGTAGGCTGGGTATCCGTGTCGACGGGTCTACCATGGCTTGTCAACACATACCGCACCTGCACCTAGACGACTATCCGGATCGCATCACATCTAATGGGGGTGAAAAACTTGACGAGGCTATCTATGCTAGCGATACAGCGCAATATTGTAGATACTGCATGTCGCCGTAAAGGCAACCGAAAAATAAATGACAAAAATAGATTTGATGTTGCAGAGGTTCACTGGCACATCAGGCTCAATAGCATCCACAGGTCCAACAAAGCGCAGATTGCTACCCTCTCAAGACCATACCCAGATGGATGCTAATCCCTATTTAGAATTGGCCATGAAGCCCACACAGAGGGTGACCTCTTAGGTCACTTGTATCACGCCAAAGAAGCCCCCCTTAAGGCTGTGGGAACATCTTAGAAGTGGTGCCAAGGGTGTGATCAGGTCGGTAATGTTCGGTGGTATCAATAAATTTCAAAAGTTTCGCATACACTTCCACGCATTTGCCTAACAAGAACACTTGGTTGCATCCAGATATGCTCAGGAGAGATGACTTACCATCTTCTCCTTTCCTCTTTGCGGTAATCGAGATCCCAAGATACAGCTCGGCCAGTCGATCATGAAAGCCGGCACTCTGTTCCTCTTTCTCGTCAATGAGGTACTCGATATACCGCGTCGCTACGTTGGGGTCGAACCTCTCGAGGTAATCTGTGACCGCACCGCGAGGAAGCTCAACGTCGTCTGAAGTAAATATCTGACATTACGATAAGGGATGTGTTGAACTACATGGGGCAGGAACAGACCTGGAAGGCCATCTCTTTGTCCTGCTCGAATACCCAGCGCGCAGACTCGAAGATCTGGTCCGGGTATTCCGAACCCAACTTCTGTAGATACGAGATGGAAGGACAAAGTTTGTCTCTCATATCGTCCTCTTCATGTACCTCAGCACTGGTAGCTTTGACGAGATCGTCTGCATACTGCCGCGACGTTAAGAGAATGACTAGAAACAAGTTTTGGCTCACGCTGACGGCGTCATCCACCACTTTCTCCGAGAACTGATAGAAGCTCAGAAGTTCGTCGACCTGTACGATATTCTCCTTGGTGCTCACTGCTTTCTTCTATTCTGCCGCATGCTTCCGGCAGCCAGTCTGGTCCATCCTCGAGTGAATCGATGGACCCTGCCGCACTGATCAAGCCGAGTCAGCCTGGCGAGTGAGAAGATAGCCAGTTAAGCAAACCTCATAATGTGCACTGGCAAAAACTTTGATCCTGGACTATTTGAACCCCGTGGTCGCGCTGGTAATTTCACTAGATTGACCGGACGTTCAAACGTTCACATCGCCAACACTAGCGCACGCAGGGAAGGTCCCAGGGTGGCATGGAAAGAAATCATGAAGGGGGTTTGCCAAGTTCTGTCTTGAGTAGCCATACGGGTCGGTGTGCTGTCAGTGTCACCAACGCCAAGTCGGCACGTGACCAACACGTAACCAATTGACTTTCGGTCAGGAGAGCGGCGAGCGAGCGAGCAGCAGTGGCCCTGATGAATTGTGCGATATAAATACAGGGTGTCAGACCCAGGACTCTGTGGGCACGAGAAAACGATGTAAAGATACATGCACATCAACCAAAAGCTGCGAGGAACGCTATATTTGAATAAAGCGGCTGCAAGCCTCTTGTCTCGACCATAACGTGTCGACTGTGTCAACCTGATATGCTTCACTCAGTGCCATCCATTCTGTTGCCGACAGACTTGGTCTCCCTTGCCAAGGGCATGGTTCATATGGCAGACTCGAAATACGCAGACAATATCTCAGGCTGGATAAGAAACCAACCAGTAGAAGTATATTCGGGGGTGGTCAACTAACAACTAGACTACAGAGTTACTAATTGAACATTGGACCCAGTAATCAAGCGCCATCGGTTATCCACTTTTCCAATTCTAGGTGGTCAACACCAGTACACGGTCCCCGATACCTCCACACAGATAAAATGAGGCAGCACAGATCAGCGCAACGATAAGAGTGAGGTGAAATAAACATATTGGTTTGTGGAAGTGGTGTGCTGACCTCATGGCTTTGAAGCCTGCAGCTGCGCTGCAAAGGTACCTAGAATGGACACCGGGAAAAGAAGTGCTGAAGATGTCAAAAACAGCCCACGAGCTCATCGCACTACTCATGCTTGCACTGAATCTTTCATCGACGACCAGCGGCACATCCTATTCTTCCACATAAGGCTGCCACAAGTCAGGACCCTTGCTGGGGGAGGCGACTGCCTGGTCCCAAGAGCGCTGCCGAGCAATACGGATGTTCCGAGAGGAAAAATGTGATGATCGACGTGACTTGGGTTCCGAATTACAAATGAGAGTGCCATCAGGAGATATGTCTGGTGAGCGAGTAGGGATACGAACAGGTGGTCATATCGAGTGGCAGCCCCAACATCAACAGGGTCTCCTCAGAAAGGCCCGAGGTGGTCTGTTGAGAGACGAGTGATGCGTCTCAGAGAAAAGAAAAAAGGGTTGTTGAGGAGAAGCGATACAATGTGCCTTCAGATTCTGTACGCCAGACCCATCTAGTGAACAGGTCTGTCAGGCTGAGCGTCGTATGAACTGACACTAGGACACACCTGGACGAACCCGACAACGAGACCTCGCTCTGCGCCATGAGATGCACTTGTCCCAAGCAGGTTTGTACAGCGCCACAGTCTGTAGACCCCGACGACATAGGAGGGGGGAATTGAGACGCAGGGTCTCTCGCTGGAGGTTGGTGGGCAGTGGAATTTTCAAGCCGTCGTGGTCAGATGTCAAGGTTTCGGGGATATCCGGTTGGGGCCTGACCGAGCTCAAGATCCAGATATTCAAGATCCAGATATCCGCCAACCCAGAAGGGGGGACGGGGTCCCAGTGCATAGTCTGTGCGAGGGAGAGGCTCTGGGGCTGTCCATCCTGCTTACGCGTCCGAGGATTAGGGTTGGGCTCGACCGCCTCCTTTCCTGGGCCGTGTAGGGGACGTCGGGAGTAGGCACTTTCTTGAGCGCGGAAGGGCCAGGACTGAGTGAAAGAAGAAGACGCTGTCTGTGGACGAGATCGCACGGGATGCTGGCACGACGTCGGAGTCTTTTCTGTTCTTCTAAGTTTAGACCGTTACCATCATCCACCGCGATGGCGGCCGATTGGCGTTCCTAGGACCTCGGGACTCTTCAACGGTAGCTTTTTGATAACCGCGACGATGCGGCTGTAGGGGGCCCGACACCAACCAACCAGAGTTCCTGTGTTGACGCTCGTCGTTCGCAGGAAATTATAGCTGGGGGACGGTCGACCAACGTCCGTCATGACCCGCATCGAGTTTGAGTTTTCGGACGGTCCTCGGTTCGTCGCGGTCAAGGTGTCCCCCCACAACCCACGCCAAAGATTAAGGAAGTCTGCCTCCTTACCTTTGTCTCGCATCCAAATGTAACTGTCTCTTGCTACATGCTTTCCGTGTCCCTGATGCATCGTGTCCTAGATCATCCCACTGATCAAGGCTGGGTCGTCTCGAAGATCCCTGAGTTGATGACATTCATTCCCTACTCCCTCGACCTGCTCCTTCCGTCCTTCAGGTTCTCCCGGCACCCCATCATCTCCCTTCGAGGCGCTGCCTCACTTTGGCCTACTCCGCGCGAGGTCAAATTCGTCGCCCTCGTCAAATTAAACCGAGCAATTTCTCATGGCCATGCCCAACTCATCGACTTTGACATCGCCTTTCGCGCGGGGCCCATGGCCCGAATTCTCGGTCCGCGTGTACTTTGAGGAGTCGACCGGGTATGTGGATGTCTTTTGCGCGTCCCCTGAAGTTCCTGATGGTCCCATGTCACACGCAGCCCTTATCGTGCCCCGGAGCTACTTTACGGTCCACGCACATACGGCGCCTTGGCGCCACCATCATTCTTCAGTTCGCTCCGATTGGAGACACAGGAGGACGAAAGCGACGAGAGCTTTTTTTTACATAGCGTCCACCCTGCCCCCAGCGCCGTTCACTATTCCTTCAGGCCACACACCCACGTCCTACCGGTCGTTGGACGCGCACGAGCCTCTTTGACGGGTCATGCGGCGAGATCGGGTTCGCGTGGAGCCAGGGACGCCCAATGCTGACACGTGGCCGGTACGTCGCCTCGCCTCGTCCTCGTCCCGTTTTCACTGACGTCGTCGGGACAGACGTTTCTGACCCTCCCAGACGCCAGCAAAGTCTTCTTTGTCGAAGCCCCTGCGACCGACTTGGCGTCGCGCCTCCCCAACTTGCCACCGTCGACCGCGTGCGTCCGCACCGACGCGACGACGCACGTGCCGTCCCCCGACCGAGTCCCCTCCCCGCTCGACCTTCTATCTGCAATTTCCGGCAGTCCTCCTCGGCGGTTTACAAGTGATGCCTCCTGGTCACTTGGAATGGTCCTTCGTCAAGGTCCGCTCTGGCCCCTCTATATGGCGTCAGTATACTGACGTATATACGCGGCCCAGTCGCCTCTCGGCCACGCCATCTGCAGCGTTGCGTCTTCAGTGGCAGTCCTACATCCATCGTGTAGGTTCTCCTCCCGGCGTTCAAGCCGAACACGAACGTTGGTTCGTGGTGTTTTCACTCGTCCGGGCGACTCCCAGGTTCCCCGTGCGCTCGCGGAAGACAGCCTCCTCATCGCAGACGCTGTGCACAAGGCTTCACCCTGAACTTCAACACTGGCTCAACTGCTGCCGAATGGTCTGCGAGGATTAAATACCAGAGGATTAAAAACAGGAAGGTGAGCGGAAAATACAAGAGAACGCATCTCATCTGGTGTACCTTTCCGCTGACGCGCTGACGAATCTAGAGGCACAATACGTGGGCGGCGAGTAGGGGCACGAAACATGGATGTCGGCCAGCCGACGGTCGCGATTTGAACGTCCATGCAACGGCAAGGCTCGGATCGTTGACACCTCGTCAGCATCTGAACTGTAGCATTCGGTATTAAGAATTACGTATATGGGTTTTGTCGAACAGGCCCGCGGCGCCCGACATGAGCGCAATGCTCAAATTGCCTCTGGTGCTCAAATTGCCTCGGGTGGGATATCGCAGATCTAGAATACATCTAGAATACATGCACAAACTTAGTTATCCCACACCACTGAGGATAGACATGACAAGAGACAAAGCTACAGGAGAGGTTGAGGAGCCCTGGGGAATACAAATATTGATTTACTGGGATGTGCACTGGTGCCCTCTGTCAGAGTTGAGGTTGCATCTGGAGAAAGAACTTACATCCGTCAAAAGTCCAGCCATTGAGGGTCGGTGGTGGTACCCAAGAACTTCCCCAGCTTCTCCACCTTCATGCGCAGGTGTGTCCTGTTCGTTGTATCTCTCATCGGGGGGGAAAAGTTTCTTGCGACGTAAGCCTCAGCTATCACCTCCGGCGGCCCGCCACAGTCGAACCGTATTAATGCGTATTCCCCTTCCTTCCGGATATCCTCACGCATGCACTCGATGCTGTCGAGGATAAAGCCGAACCCAGTCATTTCACCCGTTGGATTGATGTTGTGTTTCCGACCGAAGTCCAGGACCCAGTCCAAGGAAAGTGGATAGCCAAGGACTTGCTTTCTTTCTCTGCTGGGTCTGGGGATACGAAAGGAAATCTGAGGGTCAGACACTAGTGTTGACCTTGGAGTGTGCAAATCAGTGGAGGCTGCTACAAAGTTGGATCCTCGACGTACGCCATTCGTTAGTGGTGGTTTGTCTTCCGAACGCTGTTGAGTAGGGGCCACCACTTGGCACATAAGAGCCTTTGTTTGCCAAATAGGACCACCGTCCCTTACCCCCAGTTCGGCACTCCACAAAACACACAATATTTTCGTAATATTATACACTACACACACGGGTTTCTACACTATACCTGCATCTACGAAGTTGAACGAGCAAAAACAATGGAGTAGTTGAGATCATGCAGTTTTGTGCGGTCGGCCATTGACACCATGTGAGCCAGTCACCGGTCAGTCAGAGGTCGGAGCCTGAACCCAGCCTTTGTGACCGCCGAACTGGGGTAGGGACGGTATAACTTGTGAGGAGTCTGAAGATTGATACCGCAACTTCCTACATGGCGGCTCCCAACTTTCCTCATGTCGACTTTGTACTTCCTGGCTGGGTGACCATGCCGTCTGCTCGTCTCACTTGCTTAGCTTCACTTGCATCTGCATATAGCCGTCATTGGAACCCACGTAATCTTGAGCACCCTTGGTATCAGCCTTGGAATCACATTCTCCATGCGCTAGTGGCAGACCTTCCCTCCCTCGCAGTGGCTCCACAGTCTTACCTGTGGCATTATCTTGATCCAATGCCAGGAGACCACCGTATAGAACCTCCTCGAAATCAGGGTGTCCCCTCTATTGAAGGCAGTCAAGAATTTGATTTTCTGAATGAGTTCGGGGAAGCCAACACCACATCTGATTCTATCGTCACCATTCACGTAGGGAGTCATCGTAACAAACATCAGCTGGCCGATTTCGCCATCACACGCAATGTTTCAAACGATCAGCCTGCCGATACAGTACCACCTGCATGCACACCTCCCGATCAATTTTGTTTATCGCGCTCAGCAAAATACGTGGGTATTCCAGTTCTCTGTGAACTAAAGCGTGGGGGCACGTACATTCTTGCATTCTTAGTACTGAAAATGTCCTCATAACGCCTTAGCACCCCGTACACCTGACTTTCGTCAAAGTTTAAAAGGTGCCAGTAAAAGGCTGCTGGAAGCATCTAATCAGCTTCGGCGCCAAGCTCACCACCTCTTTGAAATGTATCCACATCAAAAAGAAGTCTTGTTGATCGCCGTTGCAGGTTTCTGGTGGTCGTATATTGTCCTGCCGCGCAATAGATCAGTTGTTGGCACGGCGTTGGAGCTAGAAGACGCGGAAGTTGCAGAAGCTAATATGGACCCTGACATATATGAAGAGCAAGTACCTCCGACTTGCGTGCAAGACGGGGTGGTGGAGATGATTTGGGGACCTGGCAACGAACTGGATTCATCTGCTTTTTCACGTTTGTACCATGGAGTGGAGAAATTTACATTCCAGGAGCATCTTTCTGATGAATCTTTGATTCATCTCCTTATGAACCAAACCAATCTTGCCCTTTACCGTGAAGATTGGTCCCATCCAATTCTTTTCGGTACCCTTCCATCAAACCAGGCACTGTGTCTCATTCACCAGCGCCTGAAAAGCATTGTCGAAGATGGCTATGGTGGCACCAAGGGCTGACCAGTTCGCTACATTGACCCCCTTGTATAGCACGTACTAAACCTACATGTTCTCTGAATCTTCTAAGTGCGTAGCTCTCCGTGACATGTATTATTCAAAGTTTTCGGTTCATTCAATACACCCCCAAACTACCTGCGACTTTGCGAGTCTGTAACATGGCCTGTTTGATCTAGCATCGCTAAGGATAACCAGACATCCGACTGGAAGGGGGATGGACTCGCCTTTATCCTCATCTCTGGACTATGCATACCCTATGCTCCGCGGGTGCGTCACACCAGCCACTTTAGCCCCTCATCTCACCACGTTCCAGCCTGGTCCTTTACATGCTCTACTATCCCAGACCTTAAACACGTCCGACTCAGCATCGACACACGACCGATCCGACACGTCCGCACGAAACTCAAGAGCGCCGAGTGGCGTCTGTCCATCCCGGTCTCCTGGATCATCTTTCTCCATCTGTGCGCCTACATTCCTCATTCATTCCCAGTCTGCTCACCCTCGTGATCTGCGCCCTCGCCACGCTCACGTTGCTTGCAGCGATGCCCTCTCCACACCCTCGGGCCCCACGCCCGCCCCAGACCAGGCTCTGGGCAACGTCTCTGGGCGTGACGTCAGGCCTGCTCGCCGCGGTACAGTACGCCCCGCAGATCGCACGCGCATACCGCCTCAAGCTTGTCGGCGCACTCAGCATCTCGATGACGGTGATCCAGAGTCCGGAGGGGATCGTCATGGCGGTGTCGATCGCCATGCGACCGGTACGGACTAGACGAATGCGTCTCCCCTCTCTTTTTCTTTGGGGCCCGGGCTGATGAATGGACAGGTTGGATGATGTACGCCGTGTCGGCAGTCATGCAGGGCGTCTTGATGACCATGTATCTCGCATGGAAGGTGAGACAGCGTCGACTCGGGATCGAAGACGGGGCGGACGTCGTGAATGAGGGCGACAAGGTGGCGAGGACACGCCGCTGCTGGAACCAGGAAGTGTTGTTCGTTGGGGCGGGTTGTTAGGGTGGATACAGGGTCTGGGCAGGTAGAGGCGAGGCGACGGACGTACGAACTCCGTCGGTTTTGGTATCTAGGCGCTGTTGCTCGAAAGGGAATAGTACATATGTGGTGCAAACTTGCGTTTTACGGTAGGGCAAAACGGTGGTCGTGTCTCGTCGAGTATACTCTCAGTGTACTCTACCGCTGGCTTCGACCTTGCCAGGCCGTACAGGCAGTCCCCTCCGCTCCACCGTTCCTACATCAGGGTCAATGAAAACAAGGTGAGGGGGAATCTGGTTCAACTTGAATTCTCATGAGGTAGCTGTATCCAACGATGAATGTCCCGCCCTACTTGAGAGGCCTTGGGCTCGCCCGCGCTGGACTGCGTGTAACATAGCGCTGAGAAGGAGTTAGCCAAGTGACGGTCGCTTACCGACGCTCAGATTGCTGTTGTTGAACAAGAAGGCATTGACATACAGGTCCTTTTTCGTATGGTCCTTGATTTCGCTGCCATAATATCCGGCTGGGTCAACGACGGATTTGATCGTGTCCGAGTCGCCCAAGTGTGAATCCTGCTGACGAAATCCAGACCCGATCGGGAACAGGTATGGCATCCCGAAGTCGTCGTAATCCCTCTTCAGCAGGTGAAAGTTGACGGAGATGTCGTGGTGTCAGTCGGTTGTTTTTGTTCGTGAGATCAAGGTACCAGAAGAAGTGGGCAACGACAGGAAGGATGTGAGTGAGGCTTTCGAAGGTCGTCTTGTAGGGAAGTTCCGTGAGCCCGAGTCTTCGTAGTACGCGCTCGTCCAAGATCTTGAGCACAAAGCGGTAGTCTTCCACGGCGATGTGTGGCTCCACCTCCGCAAGGTCGCCGACGATCCTAAATTTGGGGGTGTTGGCGGCATTTCCCTCCATTTTCCAGAGGTCTCCTCCAGTTCTGGGTTGTTTCAAATGTAGATGGGCACCTTTCCAACGTGGGACACCTTGGCATACAAAACGTCCTTGAAAACGCGAGACGACGGGACGATGGTCGATTAAGTCGTTGATCATGGAAGCTTCGTCGGCCGGAGCGACGCCTAGCAAACGTTTTTCACTGTCGTACAGGGATAATTCCACGCTGCGCGCGACACTGTGCCATCCCTGCACCAATGTCATATTTCCCTTCCACAGCTTGAGCTCCGTACCGAACTTGCCTACCGGCAGGCACTCTCATGTCGAACAGGCCTCGCTCTCCCATATTTGCCACGTTCTCGATCAGTTGTCCCTCACCAGTTTGAATTCAAATGTGATGAGAGCCGTGTCTTCCCGTCGCGCTGGCCAACTCACGCACTGCACAAACCAGCCTCGACCGGTCTGAATCCATTGGACTCCAGATTCTCTCAAAACTAGAGCGGAAGGAGCACCATCATCCCTTTTCCTTCCAGTCAGTCATCGCATCTCCAGGTTGGGATTGGTTCCGTTTCGCACTATGATGCCATCGCCTTCTTTCCTTACTCGCCCTTGGCAGCGCCAGCAGGCACCCCAGAGATCATCCAAATACGCCTCTTCGTCCACAACTCTTGTCGAACGACACAACATTTACTGCGGGGTATTCTCCGTCCTGCACCTACGCCTTCGCAAGTGCCATCTACCATTGAATCCACAAATCCTTGGTCCTCAGCCTCCTATCCTTCGCAGTAGATTGCCGTATCATCATCAGCATACGTCCTCTTCACTCGAACTGTGCCCACGTGTGGACAATGCATGGGCGCCTCGTGTCCGACCAGGTCCACAGCAGCCTTCTGGTCTGTCACAGACCGGGAATGTACTTAGTTCCTCTCATACTTTCTCCCACATCGTACGGCGTCCTTGTGCTGATCAGGCTGATGGTATGCAAAGACAGAGTGGGTTTGCCGCCCGCTTAGGCCCGCACTTCGTGCCTGGGATTCGGGGGCGCTCGGCATCCGAAGTCCGCATCGCCCCACCCCCTGACCTCGACTGGCTAGAGCGTGTGGACAACCCGCCCCTGCTGGTATCTATCAACACGACAATGTGGGTCGCCAGGGCATTTCCGTCCATACGCCGCCCTCTTGTCCCAGTAAGCTAGGCGTTGCGCGACGTGCCGACAGCTCTCCGTCCCATCCACCCTTGCCCAAACTTAGGGTCAGCGACATTGGTGGTCGCGCCGTGGGTTATCTCAGTGTCGAAGACGTGGCTATCATGCATAAGCGGGACAATCAGCTGCGAGAGCAGCTGCGCCGGAAGCGTAGCGAGCGGTTACAAGAAAGGTATCTGAGCTTTCGTAGGTGGATTCATTGGTGTCACAGCCGTCATCCTGGCCACTGATATCATCCTTAGATGCGATCGGCGCGCCACTCGAAGACGTGCTCCTGTACGCTTTAACCGTCATTGTCATTGGCAATTATCAGCACCACATTCCTGTCGTCGCGTGCATTGAAGAATCGACCAAAAATGGTGAGCGATCCTTTTTGATTATCGTCTCTCGTTTATTCCCATACGATATGTAGGTATCTATCAGAGTGGACTATTTCGTGCGCTTCCGAGCCGCGATCGCCACCTGTAACTCATCGATATATTCGGTAAGAGTGCTGACTTTGGCGCCCATTTCAACATGCGGGGCCAAGTCATGCCTGATATTTGCGCGCTTCTGTCAACTTTTATTTCGAGCGTTCCTGTCCCACTACTTGACACACAGACTTGTGTTCGGCACTTTGGCATTGGTCCGTCAAACCTAGCGTGAAGCGCGAAGATGCGCGTCAGGACCAACAGGAAGAGGAGGAAGAACGACGGGCAAGAGGCGAATCACCACGACCTAATTCGTGGACCGTGCACACCGATAACTACACCGAGGAAGTAGAAAGCGCGCTCGAAGCCGACCAAATCTCTGTCGCCCAAATCCTTCTCCGATTCCTCCCGTCAGCAAACCTCTCCCTCCTCGTGTACCTCTGCGGGTTTTTCACGCAGTTCCCGCTTTGTCCGGAGAACGGGCTGCAGCTCGAAGACGTGGCACGCATATTTGGACACCGGTTGTTGGGAGCATCAAACAAGGTGTGGTTGTTGACACGCTGGCATCGGCTTTCGGAGACGCTGTTCGGGGACATGTGTGGAATGACACCGGCGGAGGTGGATCCCCTTCATGCTCAAGGCTCTGCGCCCGCAGTTGAGGGTAGCGAGCAGACGGAGAAAGGTCACGGAAAACGCGAGAGTGGATCAGATCATGGACTGCGCCATAGCATGTCGTCCTCTTCACATTCGTCACCGGCGACTGAGTCGCCTGAAGACCGTGGTGTGTCACTACGAAGATTGTCATCGAACGAGGAGGAAGAGGGAGAGAGTTCTGAAGGTAGTCGACAGCGGAAAAAGCGTGAACTCGATGTAAGAGAGTCATGTGTCGACGCGCAAGTTGTTCGTCCTCTGTCGACACGCAAAGAGCGTAAGCCGTCTTTCAATCTTTGCTCCGGATGTTTACAAAGTGGGCATCGCAGGTCTGGGTCGCGTCGTCATCGCCATGGGCATTTGTCGGAGTAAAAGAACGTCCCGACCCCGCCGGATCCATTTCGTACTTAACAGATCCTCAGCGTCTGGTCACGCACGTCCGTGCGAAGACGACGCGAGACCCACTGACGTGGACGTTCACGCGCTTCTCTGGGATACGGCGGAAGCGACCGATGCAGCGAGGTCGTTAGCGAAGAGGGTCGAGGTCTTGGAGAGAGCGTTGCAGCTGCAACATGCTGGGGACGATCAGGTAGGTTGTCCGATAATACGATCTCCGGATGGCAAGGGCGGGGTCAACAATTAAAGAGAATGGGAACAAGGACACGGAGGACGGGCTAAGGCTGCACTTGCGGCGAGTGGAGGCCGAGAGGGATGGGGCGCAACGGATCGTGCACGAGGTGAGGGCATATCTGTTGGATGAGGGTCCAATGCTGCAGCGAGGATAATGTTCACGACATGGGACGATACATTTTACACGAGGTTGTTTGTGGGACGATGGGTTATTTTATGGAACTGCACTTGTCTCGACACGAAGCGCAGGGCACAGAGACGATGTTTAGAAGTCCATGTCCCCGGATACTTGAAATCTAGGGCACTCGTCGAAAGGGTGCTCGATGCAAAAAGCGATGCGCCGCCGATGACGGCGTGTCGTCGTTCGCTTGGGCGCAGATGATGAAGTTTGTGACGCTGAGAATCAACGTCGAGTAGAGAACGGACATCCATGCCCTGACTCTGAATCTCGTTGAAGGATAGATGGAAGCCAAGGGAGACGTGGCCGCACACGGAATGACTAACGAGCGCACATATGCAGCTCATACACTTACTGCAGTCCGTAGGCATTTGCGCTCGCAGCGGTGGGGGATTGGTTGTCCAGAGTGTCGAGTCGATGCCCGAAAAAGAGCTGATAAGTCCACCACGCCACTGAGTCTCTGCCGTCGGTACCGTCACGTTAGATGGAAAAGTGGTCCCCAGGGAGGGAACGAGTCGGGAACCGCCGTTTGGTCTTGACACGGCGATTCGCGTTTGTCGACAAGCGGGTTTCTTTGAGCAGGCCGCATACCTTGCCAGGAGGTGGGGAGACACGAGGACTACTTGAGAGTCGTCGTGGAGGATATTGGTGCTGGCAGTGGCGATGCAAAGGCAGACCGGGGAAGGACGGAGAACGGGTACGGAGCGGCGGTCAGTTATCTGAGGGAGGTCGGCGGCGTAGGCGTAAGTCATCGTCTTTCGTCCGCGTCTGACGATCGCTAATCGACGCTGGATTCCGTGTTGTCAGGCCGAGTCGAACCTCGCTCGGTATTGTCACGCTCTCCTTGACAATCTACCGAACGAGACCACACAACTGCTGATCGATCTATGTACCGTTTCTGGATCGCTCCTTCCTTTAGACGGCTCTCGATCTGAAGCACTGGGGACGTCGGCCCCTTCATATCCAGCTTTGCTCGCCCTGTCGAGAGCACCCGCGGTACCTCCCGCGTTGACCGGGAGCGACGGAACTAGGAAAAGGGTGGAAGATAAAGAAGATCTGGCCACTAGCGCTCAATCACTCGTGCCCCAAGTACGATTCGCAAGTGGTTCGGGCCCACAGACGCCTCCTCGACGACCGTCCCCCACTCTCTTTTTCGCGCACTTCGTGGACCATCCCAGGTGTTTCACGACTTTTCTCGAGACGGTCGCACTACGGCGGTGGGGACAGAGGTTAAACGGGGAGAGTGGCGTGGAGCTGGCGATTGTTGGTGGAGGCGAGGATGAAGCAACGGAGGAACGCGACCAGGCGTCCGTCTGGAATACACGACCACAGCTCCCTTGACCAACGTAGAAGTTCAGAGAGGGAGAGGCTGCCGAAAACCGACCTAGAATCGGTGCACAGACAATTCGGGGAGATCCAGAAAACACGATCGGAGGGCGTCGTCCGTGAGTGAGAAAAGGGCTGGTGGGGCTCACCCGCGTCCTCTCCCTCGCCTTTCCCGCCCACACAACATCACTACGTCGCTTTCGGCCCACACGGTCCTCGGACACCCGTCCGGTCTGGACCTCAAAGTGTTTCTGGAGCACGCTGGGTCAGGCGTCGCTGGCCTCAATTTCTTGGCCTTTATTGGCGAGGTACGCCCATCCTTGCAAGCCGTGCGTAGTAGGCCGGCGCCCACGCGGGCGCTGATCCCCTTTCAGCGCCCCACCCTAGATGCTCACACGCGGGTGGCAAGGCGGTCGATTCCATCACGAGGTGCGCACTTTGGTGTGTTCTAACTCGTTTGCGCTGACACGCTCTGCAGGGATCGCATCCAAAGGTTGGGACGACACGGCGTCCGTTCAGAACTAGCTGTCAGTGCTCCGGCCCTCATCGTTCGCCGCATCAGTGCCACACTAGCTCCTCTGGCGACAATCATTGTCGGCGTCACTGAAGCGGGGCATGGCTGTCGTTGGATACCTGGCCCACAACCGGTACGAAACCTCTTACCTCGTATGTCTTCTCTGTCTCCTCACGCCGAGGCAGACCCCTCTGGCAAGCCAACACATCCCCTGCCTGAAGATTACATTGCCATCGCAACCTGTTCAGCTCGCCATACCGCCGAGCAAACCGGAACACGGTAATCAAGGTTCAGAAGACACTGCATCGGCACTCTTGGAATCGGTGTTTGTCGTGCTCGATCGTGGTGCCCGTGTCGTTCGTTTGTTCTACTGGGATTGTATTAGGAACGACTGTCTAGAACATACGACGCCCGACCGTTTCCGCAGGCTCCATGTCCACCCCATAGATACACCCGACAAATCTGCGCGTAGAGGCGCAGAGCCGAATAATTCATGGTATAAAATATCTGTTAGCTACAGTACGCATCGTAGGGTAAGTATCATATGGAAGGTATGCTGTCATGGTTCGTCCAAGAATTAAACATCTACTGTACCTGGACCGTATGCACAGCGTCCAGCAGCTCACTCAACGCCGCCTCCTCCCGGACCCGAACCACGATCAACGCGTCCGTCGCGACCCGCCTGTACTGCGAGCGCCCAGACGACGTGAGTAACAGACCCCCAAATGGCTGTCAAAGCCGAACCAGCAATCGAAGCGCCCGCGTGGGCAGATCGAACAACGCGGCGTCGAACGAAAAGTCCAGAGGACCGATCCACGGATGGATCAGACGCAGTCCTCTCATGTCTGAAAAATCGGCCGTCGTTTCGATCTCGACGTCCCCGAGCAGGGGAGTCGTCGTGTGATACACGCGGACGTTGGATTCCGCATTGGAGCGGGTGAGCTCACCGAGCTGGAAGACGATTCCAGGGAGCCTCAGACGACCAGTGAGGAGCGATAATGGTGGGAGATCATGGAGATGCTCACACAAATCAATGACGAGGGAAAGTTCGGAGATAGAAGAACGTAGTGCCGAGACCGTTCGATCCATCTCGGTTGTCTCGATGGGAACAGAGACATGGGGTGGTACAATCTCGCTGTAGACAGTCAGGCTGGCAGGTAGGTAGCTATGGAGACTTCCCGGATGTCCGATCCATGCGAGAAGAGTCACCTCGGCCGGTCGCGTCAAGATATACTCTAACAGACGACCGATCGCCAGGTTTTCCTCGCCATACACGGCCGACAGTGCGACCCCAAAGATTCCAAAAACATATCTTTCTCGCGCACCGTCTGCCCAGACGCCAGATATAGTTTCCCTCGAGCCCTGTCGAAGCCTAGCTGGAGGATGGCCAACTGCTGTGTGGCGATATTTGTCACCTGTTCCATCTCCGAGAGTACAGTGGGGGATTCCTTGTGGTTAAATATTTCAAGGCCGAGATATGGCCTCCAGTCCTCGGTGTAGAACTGGACGACCTCGGAAGCAACATATTCCTGGTATCTCCATCCTCGAGTATTCCAGATGCTCTTCCAGAGACAGCCAGGCTCCTGCCACTCTGACAAGATACCGAGGAGATGGACGACAGTGAGAGACGAATGAGGATACCACCGGAACATGGCAACGATTGATTCCTGCTGGACTCCCTTGTTGAGCTGGTTGACACAACACGTGTCGCTCCAGGCCCACTCGTACTGAAGGACGACCACGAGTTTGCAGAAGTTGCGCAGTTTGTCGAACGTCGGAGATGTCGGTAGATTGTAGACAGAGCCGTCCTCAACTTGCCGGAATGTGGGCTCCTCTAGTTGCCACTTGTGCGAAAACATGACATAGCGATAGAACTCTGCCACCTCTTTCTGAATGCGAGAGGGGTCAAGCGCCGTCGTCATTGCCGAACGGAGCTTGTCATAGACGGGCAGGTCCTCGAAAGCGGCTGCCTGCTGCTTCTTGTCGTATAGATGACCAGTGTCGGTGTCAATGAGCACTGTCGGCAACTGGCGGATGGCCCCCAGAATCTCCACTCGAATCGCAAAAGCCGCATGGACGAACCGAAGACGAAGCTCGGATCCATGGCCGGAGAATGGAAGCCCAGCGGAACCTGTAAAACAGCCGTCTTGCAACCAAACTCGGACGTCAGACGCGCCGCCAACGTCTGCAGCTCTTCTACTAACCAGCAACCACGGCAGAGCCACCCGTGTTGATGCATGCGACCGTGACGCTCGGACATGACGCGTCAGCCGTCAGGATTCCCTGCACCTGCGCAGAAGGGAGATGGACGGAAACCATGCCCATTTTTCCGATGGCGCACCCTCGAGGCATCAAACGAGCCCTCTTCGCGACCATGGACGGCACGGTCTCGATCGACAGGACGTCGGCTGTCACCATCGCGGCATACTCTCCTAGATTGAAGGCAGTGCTCAGTGCAGGTCCGTGGACGATAAATGCAAGTCGATGGCTCACCTTTGCCCGATGACCGCGGCAGACTGTGACCCCGGAAGCCATTCGGTGGGGAGCCACGCCCCAATGCTTCCACAGAGTAGCAAGACCGAACTCCACGGCAAGTATCGCGCACTGATAAGCTTCAAACTCTTCGTCCACTGCAAGGACGTAGTCGGAATGCTCTGAGGAGATGACTTGGAGTATGCCTGGATAGCCGAGAGAGAGCAGACATCGCTGGCAGCGGTCGACACAGCTCCTGAATACCGGCGGCGTGGCATAAAGGGAACCGCCCATATTGAGATACTGACTTCCCTGTCCAGAAGGCACGAATATCACCTGGCTACCGTGCGGTCCGGCGTGGATGATCGGCGCGGTGCCGAGAGCTCGAACGAGCTGGTTCTTGTCCATCGCGGTCACCGTAGAGTAGACGGCGAGCGGTGGCTGTGTATGCGACATTGCAGAAAGACACGTCGTGGTTCTGAGCGTCGCCGAGCCATTGCACGTATCGCGACCGCAGTTTTTCGAGTGCTCCGGGAAACTTGGCTGAAATACCGAACACGAAAGACAAATGGTCGCAAGGGGGATCCGGCTTGCCAGTGACGTGCACCTCGAGGATCAATGCCCGTTCAACCAAAGTTGTTGAGCACTGCGACCCGAGGAGCGGATTTGGAACTCTGTCGATGGCGGCGTTGTCTACCCCCACGGGAGCGATGAGCGGATGGAGCATCTTCAAGGATATCTGTGCCGGAATGAGGCCGTGCCGTAACATCAGCAAGAATATACCAAGTCCCGCAGCGCCGGACGCCGCTTCCAGGCGGCCGATGTTTGCCTTGATCGACGTGATATGAAGCGGATTTTCTTGCGTTCGTCCCTGCGAAAGGACAGAACGGATACTGGAGAGCTCGCACGAGTCCCCAGCCTCGGTTCCGGTGCCATGAGCCTCAATGACGCTGACGCGAGTCGGGCCAATGCCAGAATCCGAGAGGAGGGACTTGAGGAGATCGACCTGCGTAGGGCTATGAGGATGGGTAGTCGATGTCGCTCAAATGCTCTAGGACCAACAGGCAACAACCCCCCCTCTAGAGTAACCGTCCGCGGACGCATCAATGCTTTCCCATTGGCCCGATGGACTCAGGAAATGGCCCCGTTCGAGGCCGGTGAACATCTATCGATCGTTATTCGGGTGAACTGGATGACGCGCGACGAACGTACGTTGGGACTCGTCATGATGTTAACGCCACCCGCCAGAGCGGCGTCACAGTCTTTCATCATCAAATCTCTGCATGCTTGATGAATCGCCATGATGGAAGACGAGTAAGCAGTATCCACCACGACAGAAGGCCCGCCAAACCGCATGGCATACGATATGCGGCCGCTCAAGAACGCCTTCAGCGTACCTAGAGATAACGTCAGTTCGACTCGATCGGATGGGGCATAACAGAAGCCCCACTGGTGCTATACGGGACGCACCGTACACGCGATGTGCACCGCGGGCGGCCCGCTCAACGCATTGAGATGCCACCCCCGCTTCGACATGCGATCGCCAACTTCGTACACGTTGACCGTCTTGGGGTCGCGCGACCCAAAGGCGACGACCGAGGCAGGCGGGGAGCCGAGGACGTCGAGTTCAGGAAAGGAGGTGATGATGGCGTTGGCGATGCGGCGCGCGCAGGCGACGATGTCGCGACAGGACTGGAGGTAGCCGCTGCGAAGGTGGGTGAGGGTGGGGCGAGGGGACGAGGGAGGGACATACTCGGAGCCCATGTATTGCATCGCGGCCCACGTTCCGGCGATCAATGCACCAGGTCTGCAGAGAAAGGCGCGTGAGTCGCATGATGCCGGTCATCAAACGTCTCACCTTGATCCGGACAGACTCGGACTCCCGTATACACGCCACCTGTCGATGTGTTCAGTCCGCGCACGTGAGTGTGGGGGAGCGAGGAAACGCACCTGTCCAGTGTGGGGTGACGTAGTATTGGTATCTTCAAAGCGCAGCGTTGCGGTACATGATGACCGAGAACCCCTGCATGTCTCATGAGGCCGGCGGTCGAGCGTGGTCTTGCGTGACACACCTTGGGTGCAAATCCATACTGAGCACGCGAACCACGTCAGCGATGCCACGCACGGAAAAGCCAAAACGAACCTTGCTGCGCACGCGCTTGAGGTCCACCTGGCGCGTGACGGGATGGACCGGCACCGTCGGGGTTGTTAAAGAGGAACGCGTTCGTTAGTCGTCGCTACAAAAAAAAAAAAAATGGTGAGCCTGGTGTCGCCAGTCAAGCGGAACTGACCTCATCCAGCCACCGAGTCCACGGGCATCGCCATAGGCGAGTCCCGACATCGCTACAAAACAAGGGGGGGGGCTGAGTCGTTCGTGCACGCGCGAGGGGACCCGACGCTCACCGCTACCAGCGTCGCCACGACAGCGGAACCCTACAAAAAGTCAGTTGGCGACCCCCAACGATGACCGGACGCAGCCAAGGCGCGCGCGCCTCTCCTCTTGCGTGCGTGCGCGACGTGCACGCAGAATCGAGGCGCCACAGCCCGGACCACGGGCGGCGAACGTCGAGGGGCGAGCGAACATCGAGAGAGAAGAGAGAGAGGGGGGCAGTGGAGAGAGAGAGAGGGGGGGGGGGGGGTTTATATACCCCGGGGACCCCAGGAATGCGTGCACGCGTGCCGTCCGCGGGGGCCCCGGTCCATGACGCTCGCGGTGATGCGACGCTGACATCACTCGCATCCGAATTTCCAACGACGGGACGATCCGCCCCCCCTGTGGCGTCGTTGGCACTCCGATTGGATCAACGACACATCCGGTCACGTCGGGACAAAAAAAATATAAGATTCCAAGGTATGACGAGTCGGCGTGAGTGAACAAAAAAAAAAAGAAAAGCGGGTGAGAGGTCAGCCCCGGGAGCGAGAAGGGCCGACGGGCTTGATTTCTTCGGGCCACATGCCCTTGAGCATGATCTCGTCGTCGGATTCGTCTTCTTCGGGGATGCGGCGGGGGCGAGCAGGACCGACCCGCTTGATTTCTTCGGGCCACATGCCCTTGAGTATGAGCTCGTCCTCGGATGACTCCTCTTCCTCTTCTTCTTCTGGCACGACCTCGAGGTTGGATGGCCCAAAGCGAGCGCGCCTGATGGACGCCGCGTGTGATAACTCCGAGTCCGAGTCGCGGACGGGTACGTCGTACTCGGCGACGATTGTGCCCAGACCGGCGGGCGGCTCGGAGGGGGATGAACTCCGTTGCACGGGCGTGGCATAATATGGAGTCGGAGGACGCCGGCGAATTCGTGAGCGACAGGAGAGGGGGGTTTCGCGAGCGTTTTCCTTGAGACGGCTCGAGCTGGTGGGGCGTGGGGTGCCCACGTCTTTGCGGGATTCGTCCACACCTGCCAGACGTATCCGTTTCTTCATACGCTCCGCCATATGCTCGCGGGAGATGACATCCGACGTCGCCGATGAGAGGGGTGACGTCGACGGGAACCTCTCGGGGGGCCTCTTTCGGCGCGCGTAGGTCACCCGCACGTGGCTATATGCGCGTCGTTTGTGTGTGTGGGGACAACCAGAGCGGAGCGACGTGTCGGACTCACCGTCGAGCGTGAGGTCGGTCGGGAGAGAGCGGCATCGAGGGAGGACGAGCAAGACGCACGTTGGTCGAGGCGTTCACCGGGCTATATGCGCGTCGTTTTGTGTGTGTGTGGGGGGACAACCAGAGCGGAGCGACGTGTCGGACTCACCGTCGAGCGTGAGGTCGGTCGGGGGAGAGCGGCATCGAGGGAGGACGAGCAAGACGCACGCTGCTTGCGCGGTCGTTTGTGTGGGAGCCGATCAACAAGTATGTACTTTTATGTACCTAACGCGCGACCCAACACCCACCCAACGAGCTGCGCCACGATGATTCCTAGGGCGACGGGTGGCGTAAAAAAGCAGACCACCCATACCACCCGCCACGGGCCTTCTGAAGCGCGGGGGGTCAGATTCGACGAAGGCGTCCTGGTCGTCGCCGCCGAGTTGCGTGACGTCCTGGCCAAGGAGACCAAGGCGCCCTTCTGGACCGATGGTATCAATCGCCCCAAGGACCCATGCGCGAGCAACGACTCACCCGCAGCGCCAACACCTCCGCCTCCCTCTCCGCCAGCTTGTCTTCCAACGCCCTGTTGTAGACGCGCTGATTCGCGCCCCAAGTCAGAGGGAGGACCGACGATCAAGGGGAGACGCACCTGCTCGGTTATCTGGCTCTCCTTCTCGAGAAAATGCATCCTCAAGCCCGCAAGTGGTTCGCCGTCCGACACCGGCTGGGGCCCACGGGGGCGGGGGGAGTAGACGTCGCTGGTCGCTCGCGAGAGCCCCGGGGAGGGGCCGGGCGAACCGTCGGGCACCCTATATATATATGTGCGTCGTCGTTGAGCGAACTCGCCAAGGGAGGGGGGGGGGGGGGGGCGGGCGGGGGGGGGGGGGGCGGGAAGGGGCGGGTCGGGTGGGAGTGGGGGGGGGGGGGGGGGGGGGGGGGGGGGGGGGGGGGGGGGGGGGGGGGGGGGTCAGACGCACGGTAGTTGTTCGAGGTCGACCAGCTGCGGTCCGACCCCCCTCCCCGACAATCTCCGGGCCGTCGTCGCGTCGTTGAGCGAATCCTCCTGGTAGACCAGCCGCGGTCGAACCGGCCTCCCCGACGTTCTCCTTGGCTCGGCTGTCGTCGTGTCGCTCATGGAGGTACAAGTGGAAGCCAGGCTGCCCCCCAAAAAAAGGGGGGAAGACGTCAGCGTTGGGGGCACGTGAAATCGAGAGATCCCCCGCGGGGGCAGCGCCAAAAATTGGGTGGGGGGGGGCGGTGACGTCAGCGTTGGGGGCACGTGAAATCGAGAGATCCCCCGCGGGGGCAGCGCCAAAAATTTGGGGGGGGGGGGGGTGACGTCAGCGTTGGGGGGCACGTGAAATTGCGTCGAGTGTAGCTGCGACGGCGCGCGCTTCTCCCGGGAAACATCGTGCCACAGCGCGTGCACACGCGGGGGTCCCCTAAAGGTATATATACCCTCGCTCTCTCGCCCTTCCCCTGTCCTCGTCTCTCTCCCCTCCCCTCCCTCGTCCTGGCGAGTCCTCTCTCTCTCTCTCGCCCCTCGACGTTCGCCGCCCGTGGTCGCCCTGGCTGGGGGCGTCTTGAATCTGCTTGCGCGGGCAGAGGAGAGGCGCGCCTGGGTTGGGATCCGGCCGCGTCCGGTCATCGTCGGGGTCCCTTCTTCGCCGCTCCAGGGGCGTCTCGATTCCGCGGTCGTCGTCGTGGCGCGGGGCGTCCTCGGTGAGCGTCGGGTGCGACTCGACTTCTTTCCGTGTAGCGACGACCCGCTGGTCCCCCCCCCTCGTGGGGGGCGCGTGCAGAGGAGCGCGTCCAGTCATCGTCGGCGTCGATCATCTGATGCGCACGCACAAGGGTCAGTTCCCGCCCGCCACATCGACCTTGACTCACTTGTTTCGTAGCGACGACGGCGTCCCTTCTCGCCGCCGCGGTCGTCGTGGCGCGGGGGACGTCGCTGGTGGGCGCGGCGTGCTCGGTGAGCGTCGGAGTCCCTCTCCGTGCGACGACTCACCCTCTCTTTTTCCGTTGTAGCGACGACGGCAGCGCTGGCTGGTGGTGGTGCAAAGGTGGGAAGGAAAAGATTAGGTAATCGTGGCGCGCGGCGTTTTGTTGTGAACTGAATTGGGACCCATAGGAACTCGACTTGTTTATTATTTCTTTTCGTCCGCTCGTTTCGCTTCTGATGCCCGCGTCTCTGTCTCCGCTCGCTCTCATCGTCCCTCTCCCCCTCGCACCCCGAACCGCAGCCCCGTCGCGTCCCCCACGTCCTGCTCTCGCCCCCTGCCGCAAACCGCAACAGCACCGACTCGTGGAACAGCTCCAACTACGACTTGGACGACCCAAACGCTGTCTGGAAGGAGGACCATGTCAGGCTTCTGTCCAGGGTGAGCGTCCTCGACGCGTCGTGCTTCGCCCTCGCTCACGTGCTGCCCAGACCCTCGATGCCCTCCCGGCACATCTCATCACGCCGTTCATCGGTCCCGTGCCCCCATCTAATCTGCTCGACAAGATCGCCCGTGGAATATCAGCCGCCAAGGGTCCCAACGACTGGCCGCATTCCATACGGGCGACACGCATCAAGCTTCTCGAACTCACCCGCCGCAAGGCCCAAGAAGAGCGACGCAAGGTTATAGAGGAGCGCGTGCCCCTGGACCACCTAGTCCGGCAGGGCGACAGCTCCCGAGCGAGGACCCCCGATCCCGCAGAAGTCCTCCAGGCTCGGACCAACACTCCCATTCACACCCGCCGTCCACTCTACCGTCAGTCGAGCATGGATTTCATGGACCCCGACAAATACACGTTTTCAACGTCACCACGGGCAAGACGATCTCGGAGTGGGCCATTCACAGCGCGAGTGGTGGTTCATGCATCGCTGCCGCAGCTGGTTTGTCGCTCTCTTTCTGGGACACTACCCCACACACCAGCAAATCGGCTCCAGCTGGTCTCTTGCTATATCGGATCGCTACGACCTCGTAGTTGGCGGGGGGGACGGCGGTTTCCCTCCCGGAACTTGGCCGACATCCTTCCTTTGTCGTACTTGGTCGACGTGAGTCAACTTCTTTGGTTCGTTCGGCCGTCCTCCTAGGAACGCGACGTAGCAGAACTCCAACCTTCTGAATCCCAAGAAGGGACACACGACGAGAAGGACGGTGGGTCCATGCATGCACAGGAGAAGGCAGGTACGTCCGACTCGCTCTCGTTCGTCCTTCAAAGCATTCACTTTTACCAGGCGACGACGGTGCATCCCCCGAAAAACTCATCGAACAACTCCGCCACGAACTCGCCGACACGCGGCGAGTCGTAGAGGAGCTACTACGAGCGAGTGCGTTTCTTGTCCCGGATCCTTGGTCGATGATCATGTCCGTTAGATGACGAAATCACGCAGCTTAAAGAAATGAGCGAGAATGTTCGCCGCGACCTTGCTGAGTCTGAGCGTGCACTCGACGAGCAAAAGGCACAGTGCGACTCACATCGTGCATTGCAAAAGAACGCGAGTATGTCACTTGCTACAGTCTCCACGCTCCGTCGATGACCACCTCCATCAGGCGATGAAATAACGCAGCTCAAGCGAGGAAACGAGATGCTTCGCCACGTCCTCGCTGAGTCTGAACGTGCAGTCGACGAACAAAAGGCACAAAACGAGGTACTTTGTACATCGCAGACGAACGCGAGTACGTTTCTTGCCACAGCCTCTCGTGCTCTGTCGACGATGACCGCGTTCGTCAGACGCCGAAATCACGCAGCTCAATCAGGCCATCGAAGAACTCCGCGATCACTTGGCCGCGTCGTCCTCTCAGTTGTCGGAGAACCAGGCGAGGTACGAAGTGGAGGTCGAGCGGTGGAAGAGCTCAGAGCGAACTGGCCACTGCGCATGAGGCCCTCGAGGAGCTCAGGCGCGACCAAGCTCAGACCGTGCAACTACCACCTTCCTCTCAGACACGCTATGGCGTAGCGTGCGCACTACCTGTCGATAGTCGCGACCAAGAACACGTCCGTAGGAAGGGACCTCTCGACGGCGCTTATTCCAGGGCTGCCCGGATCATCTGACGTGATCCATCGCCGCGCGGTCTAAACTCGTCACTCGCGCCCACTCCAACATCAACCTGAGATACCTCACCCACCGATACAAGTATGCCGTCATGTCCTCCCTCCTCCAAAAATTGTCGACTCCACGCCCTTCCCGCATGTGCGATGCGCTGTGCCAGCGCGTCGTGCGCCCGAAAGAACGCCACGGCGTCGTACAGGTCCCCGTACGATACTTGGATCGGGACGTAGTGTACCCACGGGGCGACGCGCGAGGCGTACCTAGCTGGGCGTCAGCGCTAGTCGCCAAGAAGAGCGGGCGGGCGTACCATTCGGGATAGACCGTCGCCTTGAACACGAGCGCATTACTCGTCATCAGCCTCTTGAACCGACCTGACCAGCCGTTGCCGTCCACCTACAATAGGTACCCGTCAGCCAGCGGGGTCACGACGACCACGGACCCCACCGACGCACGTCGAGTATGAACTTGTATCGCGCCTCCTCCTCTCGCCGCTGCACTTGCGCAAAGTCCCACAGCCGCGCCATCTCGCCGCAGGAGCCGCCATCCTGATCACACCCGATCGGACCGTCTGTAAACGCCACGTCCATCCAAGCCAGCGCCATACTCATCGGTTCCCCCACTGTGGTGTTTTCTGGCCAGACATCGCTCTCGTTCGTAGGGACGCGCAACACGCTGACGAGCGTGGCAAGGCGCGCGCGGTGGCCACTGACCCACCACGAATCCGGCGACGCATACATGCCCGTCGTACGACCTCGCCACCCGAGTCGGTCGTGTGTCTTGCGGTCCCACGGGACGTCCTCGAACGCCCCGTCATCTGGATTAGGATCGGAGTCAAAGTCCCACCCGTAGGGAACTGGAGGACGAAGGTCATGATGGAGCATCGTCGAGCAAAGCGAAAAGCGAGGTGATGGCGTACGTTCCGGGAGGGGGTCCAGTCTTGTGCGAGAGAAACTGGCCGTGTGTGATGAGCAAGGAAGGGTCCATGCAAGGGTACATCGTCTCCTTGTGAGAGGTAATGAAGGTCTTTGGGGATAAAGGTGGAAGAGGTGGCGTAGATGAGGGTCGGCAGGCAGGCGAGTGCAAGTGGGCAGGCGAGTCTGGGGCACATGCTTGGATCCAGCCGCGTTCAGTCACAGGAGGCAAGTCCGCGCGCATCAGTGCTGTAACAGAGTCACGAGACGTCCAAACACGATCAGACGAAACGAGCGTACTGGTCCCGTTGGCGGCTGCCTCGAGCGCCATGGTCTTGACTCGCCAGTCCGAGAGCATGCTCGGAGTTATCATACGGCGAAAACGCAACGCGCAGCGGGGGTAAATCTTGCCCCACCTCCCGGAGCAGCGCGAGAATCTTGTCGATCATGCCCTGGAGCTTCCGTCTGCCTTTTCGGCAGGGTCGAACGAACGACCTCGAGTCGCGGCGCAGCTTCCGTCTTCTCCACGGTGAGAACACCGTCACGCATCTCGAGCTCACGTTGTATCTGTGCTAGCTCCTGCGGATCGATCCCCCAAAAGGCTCGACGTCCTCGAAAATCTCGTCGTACTCATCAGGGAGCTGCACTTTGTGTTTCACGACGTGGTCCCACCTGGCTCACGGTTACCCTGCGCGACGTGCTCTCAAACGAAAGGGACGACGCACCATTTGTCAAAACCGAGGGGTGGTGCGCGGCGATAGCCCCGTCTGTATTCGCGACAGCCCCGTCCAGGGTCTTGCTCGCCCGAGCGAGCTTGGCGTCCCACGACGCCTCGGCATACAAGGATGCCATGCAACTCCCAGGCACGGTCAAGAGCATGAGGGAGTATGCCATGCATTCTGATCACAACTACCTATGGAACGGCGTTCTACTCCTCCTCCGTGGACTGCTAGCCTCCTTTTGTTTGCTCTCACGGAGCGCCGATAGCGGGTCGACTATGGTCTTGGGAAGCAACGCGACTCGGACGTGCTTGGTCATCCAACTCCGACGATGCTCGCAGTTCCGTATTGAGCTACAAATACACAGTTCAGTCATCCAGATCTCACCGTCACTCTGACTTGCCTATCTTACTACTATGCCGGCCTCAATGAGGAGCAACTGAGAGTTGCTTTCGAAGTTCTGCTAGATGAAGATGACCCATCTGGAATATGCAATTTGGACCGAAGGCTATAACGACCAAGCACTGCCTGATTCACTACGGGAACTCAGAGACATTAACCTCAAGTCGTCGGAGCTATGGGATAATGTTACATTCCCGCTCTTTTCTCGGAATCAGGCGACCATTGATTTTTACCTTTCCCGGGTCGTGTTTCCGAAGGAAGCGAAAGAATTTCCTTGGAAAATCTCCGGATCATGTTGGGATTTGGCGGAGACGCGAGAAAAGCTTATAACTGGTGAGCAAATCGCTTGTCATGCCTATCGTGAAGACCGGTCGCTTAGTGAGGCAACAGGCATTTCAGGAACAAACGATGGGCGGTGGCTGCTACCTATGTCTATCGTTCAGCACGACCTCGACCATCAGCGAGGGACCAATGCGAGGGTACTCGCATATCTTCTTCGGCCCGAAAACGACTTCTATCATGCCATTCACCACAGCGGCGAGCGGCAAACTACGCCCGAATTCCTCCAATTGGTAACGACACAGCGACCAGAAATTCGGGTTTTGCTGGACGTTGGAGCTCAGATTCTCGATTATTCCAACCTTCAGGTGGCGAGAGAATGGCTCTGTATCACTCGCTCTGTCACTGGGGCCATCTATTTCGACGAGAACGATGAATTGACAGTACTCACACGGAATGGCACCAGCCAACCACTGTCCTCGTCCCCGCTTGCTCAACAGCTAGATCGTTGCGTAGTCTATCTGGATCATGCACACATGAGGGGCGTAGACCTTAAATTCCCTATTGGCTCACGAGCGGCTGTCACGCTGGGTCCCAAGGTGACGAAAGATGCTCTGGTGCAAGGTTCGTTTTCGAATCACCATTCGATCTACCCATATAACCGTTTGCCGCGTCAGGCTGTATGAGGATGCGGAAGCTTGGTCACGGTCACTCGGTCATGTTTTTCGCGCCGCCTGGTGTTGACCAGAGTATTCGCTCCATGAAAACAGATTCGAGCGCTCCAATCACCACCGTCGACATCCTGTCCTTGGCAATACGCGAGACGTGGAGGGATATTCAGCAGCGGGCTCCTTACTGGGCGAAACAAGGCATGAATCATAAAAAGAGACATGACGCTTGGTCACAATTCTGCAACGGCGAGCTAGCGCCAGAGCAGCTGTCGGACGCGTGGCGCGAGCCAAACTGCAGATCGCTAGCTGATCTTTATGCCCCATCCGACTCTGAAAATGCCGATGGCGTGTGGTCGACTTTGGATCCGGGAATTCTCCAACGTTGCAAGAATATCGGGATCCTATCGTTTCCACGGGGACGTATTGACGAAGAACAGGAGCGAGAGGTTGACCGAGAACGAGAGCGTGAACGAGAGGTGGAGCTTCCCCCGCCTGCAGAACCTGAGGGACATCACCTTCATCCAGATGTCGTCGACTTCGTCAAGAATGGCGTCATCCCAAGACAGCGCTCCGGTGATGCTTTCCTTCCTGTCTTCACTATAACCAGGAAAGGTCCAGCAGCTACTCTCGGTGCAGATGTCTCGGGCTCATCTATCTTGGCTACCGTGGACTTCAGCAAGACCGTTGAGCACGAGTCCACTGAAGGGACTCCGAATCAGTATCTCAGACCGGTTCAATGGATTCTCTCTGGAAAAAGAGATCACGATCAAGTACTCGTCCTGCTGAGTCCATTCGAGGTCGACCGCTTGATGCCGGACATCAGGAAGAGCGAACATGTCCATCTTCATCTGTACGTTCCCCGCACGTCCCAGTACATGATGCCATCCGACGATCTTCGACTGTATTCTATCCCCCCTCTCTCCGCCGACTGGTCCCCGCCATGGGATCTAATTGACCAACTGAACGTGTTCGCTGGGCAGTCCTATCTGCGAAACTATAACACCTATCTCCATTTATGTCGTCTCAGCGGTATGCCCCCGGGCCGGACGAAAGGGTCGACAAGAGGCGAGGAAACTCCACGGAATTCATCGAATGTCCGGGGTGTCTCCAGAAAGCAGGAAATAACGTTCTCGGGCGTCCCGCTACCTCTCGTGGAGGCACTACTCGCAATTCGGAGCAGAGGGCGACCGTTCGCACACACGCACATGGGAAAGATTGTTCAAGGGCGGTTGCTTGCGGCGACGGATTTCGAGGGGCCAATGATGTTAGTCGGGGGCGATGATCTACAAGGTAGACGAGGCGAACGACCTGTGACGCCGAACGACGACCACGGGACGACTCCAGTATGATTCGCCTTCTTGGAATTGAAAAGTGCTGAAGTGTGACGCCTTCGTTTCCAGGAACTTCCGACCGGATCCGTGACCCAGTGCGAGGAGGTCCGTTAGAAGTCTCGCTGATCTGGCGCCGTAATTTACACTTCTTCTTCGCAGCACACAGGCCACGACATCGCTACAGAACCTCGTCGTTCTGGCAAAGATGCTTTTAGTGGCGGAAAGGGCTCTGCAAGCGAACGGAACACGGATTCGGTGTGTTTGTCGGCGATGACAGTACTAATCCTTTATGAACGCTTACGTTCGTTCAACCAGGCACATGATGCTCCTCAGTCAGCCGCTGGTACTACTACTATGGATGGGCCCGAACATGATTCATTCTCGATCCCACTCCCCAGCGAGGAGCGCACGGAGGTCGCAAGCGCCAAGTCCAGGGGCAAGAAACGTGCCGTGGACGAACTCGATGATCATAATGATGAGATTTCTGGGAGTCTTGCCAGGAGTCTTGGGAATACCGAAAGGCCGTTGAAACGTAGACGCAAGGATAGTTACCGATGTATTATTATGTAGTTATGAGTGCAATTCGATGTGTTGGGGCCAATGCAGGACACTCAATTAAGCCTGATCTGACGGCGCTGCATTTCTCCCCATTCTTCAGGCGACGATGAGTGATCGGCACGACCGTACTAGCTTTGCACGCATCTCTCAATCACCTCGCGCGAATCCACCTCCGAGTACATATATCAGCATATCACAAAACTCGAAAGTTTCCGATTTCCTGGGCATGATCAGATATGCTCTGATCACGCAGGTCACTTGTCATTTGTGGTATATAAGTACACGAACCGTAGTAGTTGAGTCCGAGAATTCTTGCACAGTCCGACGGTAACGAGTATACCCAAGGTCAATGACATACGATCGCGCGGACGTTGTCCGAGATAAAGGTATTTGAAATGGAGCCGAGAGAAAAGTAAAGAAAACGGGAGGATAACATCCCTGAGAACGCGCATCGACGAAGAGACAAGCATGGAAAACGAGCGTCGGGTACACGCAGAGGTGATGGAAACGGAGAGAACGAGCGGGAAAGGTGACGTTCGTTTCGACGGGGAGAGAAAAGAAAAACATTCAAACCTCGTGGCATCAGAGAGGTCCGCCCCGACGGCGTCCACGACGTACAGCACCTGCTGCTGGCGCACGAACAACCCCATCGACTCGGACGTGGACAAGTCGCTCACGACGGGCGACACGTTTCGCATCCGCATCGTCCAGTCCGCCACGTTGTGAAGGGCTGGGACCTGGGCCTCGGCTGGGGCGGAGTCCCTCCGAGAGGTGTCAGGGTTCCTAGCGCTCTCGTAGGGTCGCATGTCCGAGTCGTAGTCCGGTGTTGCGCTCACGTCCCCGACCCACAGGATGTCGAGCGTCGCGCCTGGCGAAAACGGATGAAGTGAGGATCGACTCAGTTGAGCGTCCGCTCAGATGACTTGTCGGGCGTGCGCGTGGAAGCGATGATCGTGTCCGGGTTGTCGCGCCCCACGAGTGTCTCGTCGGACGCTGCCTCGTCTTCTGCGGGAAGCGTGACGATGTGGTCGGAGCCTCGGGCGCCATAAAGACGACGTACAAGTTGGTCTCCGTGTCGTCGTCGATGGGCAGGACCGCGGGCTTGCTCTGTTGGCAGGGGACGCGCGCTCTCCACGCGCGGCGACGGCGAGGGCGCGGGAGAGGATTTCTGGCTGCCGTTCTTTTCGACGGCGTCTCTGCGCGACGGACGACGTGCGACCTGCAGAAGGCAATCGCCTGGTCGCCGACGCTGGGCCGAACTTGGAGGCGTCCCTGTCTGGACGTCGTGCGGGAGTTGGCGTAGAAACGACGTAACGCGTGCTCGGGCGGAGCCTCCCGGTCCTCGTCCGGCTACTTGTTGGCAGTCGTGCCGACTGTGCTGTGCGCGTGCTGACGGTCGAAAGAATGGATCCACCAGATTTGGCGGGATCATGTGTCGCTGGAACCAGCCAACGTTGGCGCTGTCGAGTTCCGATTATGTAGTGCGGGAAGTGGTATCTGACGTCGCAGGGGAGATCGTAGAATTCGGACGGGCGTTGGAAGATGGCAGGGTAGAGCGCGTGGAATGTTTGACACGCGCCCGCATGGACACCGTACTGCTGGTGATGACTTTAGACAGAGTGGATCGCCCGCTTGTAGTGGCATTAATGACCAAAGGTGTCATTGTCGAGGCACCATCACGGTCCTCATCTCCTTTGCCCTCGCTTGCGAGCGATTCACGATCATCCGTCGACGGCATCTTGCGGACATGGGCGTGAGCAATGAGCATATGCCTTCTCCGTCACCTTTCGTACGTTCGAGAGCTCGCCGTGTCCAGTATGGGTTTAGAGTTGGGTCTTGTGTCTGGTAGGAAACCAAGGGTGATCAGAGATCGCAACGTCCAGCAATATCGGCGGACGTACCTGATAGACGGTGGACGCGTAGCGCTGACCTATATGCTCCTCTTGAGGGCATCCACGGACCATGACCCAGCCGACCCCTCTTGTCATCTTCAAACCCGCGTCGCTCCGGCATGGCATCTCGGACCCATTCCGGCTGCTCGAAAGTAGACGTCGTTCTCTTTCGCCAGACGTTCGTCTCATCGCCTTTTGGGCCGTCTGAATCATCTCCCTCATGACGTCCGCCATGCGTCGGCGGGCAGGACCCGAGTTCTTGGTCGCATGGTGTGCTTGCCGACGCCCTTGATAACGCTGCCCCGTATTTTATGAGCCTTGAAGAGACCTACGAGAGCGCGTCAAGCCTCTAGCTCGAGAAAGATGTTCACGAGGTCGTCGGACATGCCGGACGCGAGGATACTTGGGGCTCTGCGGCGGTGCCCACTTGGCGTTGCTGATACACCCGTGGGGCGATGCGCGCTTGGGTCTCGGCGTAGAGTTGGGGAAGGGAAAGGTGGTTGATGGATCGAAGGATTGCGAACGCGGTACCGAGGTCATAGGTGTCGTGAAGAGAAGACAAGAGTGCCGGCGTAGATGCAACCCAAAGGGCCACAGGGGTAAACGGTGGCGAGGCGTGAACGGTTCGCCGGGGGCAGACGAACCAGCTGCGACAACAGCTTTGGAACCCCACGTGAGGAGCTGACCTCGGAAGTACGGGGAGCGGGAGACGAGGATGAAGCGGCGAGAAGAGAAGATGGTGGTCGTATGCTCAGGATTGGAGGTGGAGAAGG